>JAFBJR010000099.1:628439-870261 GCA_016785285.1 Brachirus orientalis | reverse complement strand
TTCCCATTTTTTCTTTATTGGAAAATATTTATATATATTTTTTTTTTTTTTTTTTTTTTTTTTTTTTACAGTGTAACTGAAGCAGAAAATACACAAGGGAAAAAAGGATAAAATGGGTAACAGGAGATCATTACATAACAATTCACAGCTAGGAGCATAAAAGAAACACCTGATGGTAATCATTTCCTTCCCACCTGGACCACTGACCCTCTGTCATCGGGGGGTCAAACAGTTTAAACAGTCAAAACACTTGATGACTTGCTTTATACCAGTATTTCGTCCCAGTCCGGCCAATAAATATTCAGACATTTCACTCCAAACCACAAATGTCAGCCTCATGGTGGCGGCGCTTAAGGAAGAACCATCAGTGTGCGTCTGTACACAAACACACATACGACATGAGGATATGTCTCTGAATGACGTGAACAAACCTTGACAGCACTTATCACAATTATTTGATGACTAATTGTAGCTTTGGAGTCATCCAAATGACAGTGACTCCCTCTTACCTGTAGGGGATGGTATGGTCCACAACTCACAACCACCTCATTCACAAATAGCCTTCTCGACTGTTGTCATCTTTACACACTTTACATTGTATATTGTTATTGTATTTATATTTATATGTAGCATTTGTATTATTTTGTTCAAGCTCAATTATTACATATTTTGCTTATATATTATTATTTCTGTGCTTTATTATAGTATTGATTACTTCTAAATTACTACTAAATTTTAGGTACTTTGCTATTTTACCTTACCTTACTATATTACAGCTCATATAGGTTTTTATATACTTTATTATAAAAAAGTTCTAAATGAGCAATTGCTATCGAGCTATGTTAAACTGTCCATATTAAATACATTTTTAAAAAAGTACATATATTATAGCAAAGAGTTGTGTCACAGTACTATTTCTATTTTTTCCTCATATTTGACTCAAGAGAAGTAATGGAATTTAGATCACCATTTTTATTCCCTGAAAAGGTATTATTTTACACAACCCAACAACAGATTGCTGTTAAATGGTAATATAAAGTAATTAAAGGCAGCTTCCATGGCTAAATTAAAAGAGAATGCATTGATAAAAAAAAAAAAAAATACTCTGGAGTTTTATGTTTTACAGCTGTGTGTGACTTAATTGAAATGAAGTTGTTGTTTAGCTGTTTTCTTCCTAAATACGTCTTGCAATTGAATAAGAACGGCAGCGTTTCCTGAAGAAAACACGCTCTTTACCGTCTCCAGACTTAGCCTTCATTGCGGCTGCTCGTTATTCGACGCCGGGGAGGGGGCGTGGTTTTCTCTGAATATTCATGGTCGCGTGGAGGAGGCAGCGCACGCGCACGCGCGCGCGGCGCACGCGCCCAGGGAGGCAGCAGCTGCACACTCGCACAGTCGCAGCTGGATGGATTTCATATCCGAAGTTTGTTACAGAGGGCAAGAGCAGACGGAGAGCAGCGGGTCGAGGCGACTCTGCTCAACGGTTGAGGCGCGAGGTTGACAGCGGAGGACAGTGAACGCAGCACCGCGGTCGCCCGGGGGGAAGCGCTTCATGTTAATGAGCGGGTTTAAACAGTATTTTGATACAAAAGCTACTGAGTCCAGACAAACCGAGTCGCGATGGAGTCTATCTTGGACAGTTTGACAGCGGAGAAACTCTATCCGTCTGCGGGAACCAACCTGTTGGACCTGGAGGAGCTGGGCGACGGAGATTTCCTCACTAATGTGGTGAGTCTTTATTTCATGATAATGACACGTAGCGAGCTTTACTTTCTTCAATTTGCGTCCACTACGTCATGTAGTGACGCATTTCAAATGTACGGCCACGCTGTTTGTGTAGGACGTCATTTAAAGCCCTTTAAATCAAACGCACCTCCACTGTGTTCCGCCCGGAGCCGGACCTTGGCTGGGCGGTGTGTTTATTAGGATCCTGACTAACATCCGCAGCTGTGTGTTACCTCTTTAGGACCTCGTCTGGCATAAACACTGACCTTGTCAGGACCACTAGTCACTATAGAGACCACAACCTGGTTCTAATGAAGCGGAACCTACTTTCTGAGAAACTTGTTTCTGTATGTGTGGCTTTGTGAGGACCGCAAAACCGTGAACATAGGGAGTGTGGACATTTTGTTTGGTCCTCACATCCCTAAAGGGCTTTTGAGGGGTTAAGACCTGGTTTTAGGTTTAGGGCAGGGCTTGAGGCTGACTTTTTACCCAAGTAGCACACATGCTCCCAGTAGCACATTAAAAAAAAAAAAATTCGAGTAAAATAAAAATGTTTCAAATAATTTTGTGTAAAGGGATACAGGGAAGCCGAACTTTGAAACACGCTTTCATTTATTAATGTTTTTAATGATTTGTTTCAAGCCTTAACATGTAACTGTTACATAGAGCTTGGTTAGGATGGAAAGTCTGGTCAGTCAAACGGTCATCAGTTTTCCAGCAGCATTTGTAATCACTACAGAATACTGAACACATGCCCTAAATATATATTTTGTAATGTGCTTAATCTGAGTAATATACTCTGATTACCTGGATTACTTCATCATCGTTCAGTGGAAGCACTGCCATTACATTAGAGCAGTAGTTGTCAAACTTTTTTATACCAAGTACCACCTAATACTGAGCTCTCAAAGTAACACCACAATCACCAATGTTAAAATACAGTGGTGTAAATAGGCCGAGCAAAGTCAGCTACAGACTTTTCACAGGAGGCAGATTTATTCCCAGTAAGATAATCTGCTCTCTCATCCTCCTCCTCCTCTTCCTCACATATACTTATAGTGAAATTAGATTAAGATGGGGCAAGAAATTGGTGACTTTAATTAATATTGTTTAATTTATTATTATTATTTTGTTATTCGTTTCATTTTCTACTCACTCCGGTCAAAGTTCCTCAGCTCTACTCTGACCACAAACCCTGGTTTATACAGTAGAAGAGTATTTCTGATTTTCCTTCCAAGTACCACCAGAGGAAGCGCCGCGTACCACTAGTGCTACATGTACCACAGTTTCAACCCAACTTTAATAATAATAGCGACGTTTTCATGCATTCAATTATTGTGTCCTGCTTTATCCCCCCACATGAGGATTGGTGGAGAGCTGGAGCCAATCAAAGCTGACATAGGGTGAAAGGTATAGTCACACCCCGGACAGAGGTGGCATTGTGTTCAAAACAGTTGTGACTGATGCACAGGTGTACATCAGTGGTGTAGTGTACTCTACTGCAGTCAATATACTGGCCCCCATCCCCAACCAGCCATCCTCCTGCGGGCACATGCACCTATTTGCGACAGTTCTTTGCCGGTTTGTTCGTCAACAGATATCCCACTTCTTCATATTATTGCGTGATAAAGAGTGCACACACTTTGTATGTAGAGGAGGGGCAAGCGAATCAGTTGTCAGTCTCTGTGTGTGTGTGTTTGTGTGAGCGAGAGAGAGAGAGCAGAGAGATAAATAAAAAGATGATAATCGCAAAAAAGATCACCTCTGTCACAAACTCACACACAATTCAAAGGAAAAAAAACTAAGCAACAGAACAAATGAAAACCCCATAGAGTTTTTTTTTTTTTTTAATCTTGTGTACAGAATATGTAGAGAAACATTAAAGGTCACATAGAATGGTCTTTTTGAACCAAAAATCGAGATTACTGATGTCAATTTAGATAAATTAAATAACATTTATGGTTCAAAACCTCATAGTCTCTTCAGATTAAGCCAGTTTATTGCTGCTCTCTGCCAGCCTCTGAACAGACACTCTGTTTCTGAGCTAATGCCCGCCCCCCAGAACACTGAGCCTCTTGTGATTGGCCAGCTACCAAGTGCATTCCCACTCGCTTGTGATTGGCCAGCTGACTGACTGCTCCACGGTGCTTCTTCTTCTTCTTCTTCTTCTTCTTCTTCTTCTTCAGGTTGAATGTTCATGCCCATGACCGGCAGTAGCTGTTGGGGGAGGGTTCGTTGCACGTCAAACGTGCTAGTTACGTAACTAAACTTCACTTTTCGAAACCGCTTGCTTGAGCTCAGGTAAACAGAGAAGCCCTTCTTTCTCAGAAGTGGCTGAAGTGTTTATTGTGACACTTTAGTGACGTTTAGATACGGGAGGGACACGGGGACACACCAAAAAACATCGGAAATTTGATTTTCCAGCGAATGTCCTCTTTGATACATTACAACACACTAACAGGCGTTGTTGTAAAAGCAAGTTAGTGTGTATTTTGAGCGGCTCCTACTGCAACAGTCATACTTTTGTGTTTGTGTGTGTGTGTGGGCGCATCAGACCACACCTGGACCAGGAGGAGAGACTCAGTGAATCAAAAAAGAACTATTATTCTGTAAATGTGCTAACGGGGCAGAGCTGCCAACAGATTGAATGAATGGATCATGTTAAGTTCAGTCAGGTTGCCGTGGCGACTCTGCATTTTTTTATTCGGTAATCGAGACGCCTGTGTTGAGCAAGTATTCACACACGTCGAGTCAGGGTTAGAATTGGGTTAAGGTAAGGGTTAGGCATTTAGTTGTAATGGTTAAGGTTTGGGTAAGAGGCTAGGGAATGCATTATGTCTCTGAGGGTCCTCACCATGAATGCTGCATGAACGTGTGTGTTTGTGTCTTACAGCCATGTTTATGACCTTTTCTGCTATAAACCCTGACCTTTCCTGGACCAGTAGTCCTCCTGGAGACCAAAACCTTGCCCTTATGAGTCAGAAACTCATTTCTGAGGATCTGGTTATGGTTAAGGTTAAGGAAAAGGAGGTGTTGTGTAGGCTGTCTTAATGGCAAGTCTTATAATTGATAGAAATACGAGAATGTGTGTGTTTGTGTGTGTGGACAGGTGTTGCAGTAGCACACCTGATTATTAATGTGAAGGGGTGTGTGTTTGTGTGTGTTATTGGGCATATCCTGTGTGTGTTCTTCTATGAGTATCTTTGTGAGGACCAAAATAATTATAAAGCTGAGAGAGTGACAACTTTTTTTGGGAAAGTGAGGACATTTGGGCTGTTCCTCACTTTCCGTTACCCCTTAAAATGGCTTTTTATTTTTTCAGGGTTAAGACCTGTTTTTAGGGTGGGAATTGGGTTTAGGTTAGGGTAAGGTTTAGGGAGCAAGTAAATGCCTCACTGGCCATTGTTGTTACTCAGACATGTGCGACTAAATACAATTACAACTATTCACACCTGTCTATTTTTGCTCACAAATGTAAAACAGTCGCACCGTTGAGCTCCAGGTCAGGGTTAGAATCGTGTTAGGGTTAGGCATGTAGTTGTAATGGTTAAGGTTAGGGTAAGAGGCTAAAGAATGCATTATGTCTCTGAGGGTTCTCGCTACACCTTATGGAGTCCAAATGAGTCAGAACCTCATTTATGAGGATCTGGTTAAGTTTAGGGCTAATATTTAAATTGTGTAAGTTTAAGGTTAGTGTTACGCATTAACTGGTTATGGTTAAGGTTAAGGAAAATGTGGGGGGGGGGGGGGGGGGGGGGGGGGGGGGGGGGGGGGGTTGTGTAGGCTGTCCAAATGGCAAGTCTTATAATTGATAGAAATACGAGGACAGGTGTTGCAGTAGCACACTTGATTATTAATGTGAAGGGGTGTGTGTTTGTGTGTGTTATTGGGCATATCCTGAATACAAACACTCACGCAGTCTCTATTTATTTTGAGTGTGTGTGTTCTTGTATGGGTATCTCTGTGAGGACTGTTTGGGAAAGTGAGGACATTTTGGCTCTTCCTCACTTTCTGTTACCCCTTAAAAGTGTTTTTTTCAGGGTTAAGACCTGGTTTAGGGTTGGGGTTAGAATTGGGTTTAGGTTAGAGATAGGCAGCTGTGATGGCTAATGTTAGGGTAAAGGGCTAGGGAATGCATTATATGTATCAGGGTACTCACTATGAATGCTGTTCAAACATGTGTGCTTGCGCATACTTTGAGTTTTTGTTGACCCTTTTCTGTCACAAACACGTCAGGACCAGTATTCCTCATGCAGACCAAAACCTGGTCCTAATGAGTCAGAACCTGTCAACATAGATGCATGGAGTTACTTAGTCATTCGTGCAGAGTAATTGTTGACCTATGAATCCCTTTATGCCCATTCTTGAAACTTGGAATTCTTTTTAAAATTTTGTATAGCACTTGACAATACCTGCAAGGTAATCAAAGTGGTTTACATGAAATGAAGAATAAAAGCACACAATAAAATAATGGGAACTGAAATAAATAGAATAAAATAATAAACAGTAAAATTAGAAAATGTAAACTTAAGAAAGTGCCACTGGAAAGTGTCACTGTACTACTGAATATTAAAATTATATTAAAAGCCTTCAAAAGTCCATCAACAGGATGTTTGTGGCTCAATCAAAATCTCATTCCACTTGTTCTTTGCCATTGCAGAACAAAGTAACTCAATATTGAGGCATGGATATTTTTTATTATTTGCTTCACCAAAAAAAAAAAAAAATCCATGAGTAAATGTGACTATTTTTAATAGTATTAAAAAAGATACAATATTTTAATATTTTATCAAGGGTTCCAAAGATTAAAAAAAAAAGAAGTGTTCAAATTTACCAGGTTCCTTTAACGCATCTTGAAGCTGCTCTTGTAAGCTCAATACGCCTTAGATCCCACAGAAGTGAGGAGATTAACTAGGGTCTCTGAATGCATCACCTTTGCTGCCCTTTATAGCTCAACATACATCGATGCTTCTGTCGCTGTCATTAGCTCTCACGCGCTGAAGTTTGGAATATTTGATGGAAAATCCCAAGTATTCAAATTATGTTTTTGGTCAAAATGGCCACCCCAAGTCAACAACCTTACACTGTTCACACCGTCATTGAGTCCCCTTCTCAACCCACCTGTTCCCACCTCTCCCATCCTCATATCTTCACCCAAAAAACAACAGGTTATCGGGGGCAACAGCTGTGCACATATCCTCCCACTGCACCTGAGATACCGCGTCTTTTAATTTCAGGGGACCCAGCGTGGCTGTAATTAACCACAGGAAGGAGCTCAGCAGTATCAAGACTGCTAATCAATGACAAGATGACAAGATCAATGACAAGTATTTGTCAGTGATGAAAGTAAAAATGTCATGTACCTCTGGTCACGAAATTCGACACACATGACCCAGCTTTGCACTTGTCTCCATCATGAAAGCAGCACAGGCACGCTGCTGAAGCTGAGTGATAAATATCAGCGTCACTGAGGGTGTTTGCTTTCTGTCTTGCCACTCTCTAGTGTTCCGATCCGTCTTTCTCTCTCTGTCCTTTTTTTAAATTTATTTTTTTGTCTGTATTTCAGCGGTTGAGTCAGCCGAGCAGTCTGACTGTGGTTTATACCCCTCTGTCTCAGTTCTAAATAAAGTAGTCCACTCCGCTGTAAAGCCACCGGGCTGGGCTGTGCCACTAAGGACGTGGGAAGGGCCGGCTGATTCGTTCACATCATGTCTGATCCATACAGCGCGACTGCAGATTATAGACTTTTTAAAATCTCCTCATTCCTCCACTGGCTTTAACTTTCTGTACATTCATTCTTGTTGGACTGAGCGATGTGGCTTATAAATAATATCTGGATATGTTTATACTGTATCCCCATACATGAGCTGTATGGGGATATAAAAAGTTTTCTTTTGAGATGTTTGTGCTTCTCAAAGGAGAGTAACAATACACTGTTAATACACTCAAAATAAAAATATAATATCTAAAATATCTACTATTTATGATCTGTATTACATGCTTTAAATATAGATTATACCTGGTTTCTTTCTTTCTTTGAATGTTAATTGAAGGATATTCACGTGTGTTAGAAACTTGCCAATAAATGGCCAACACAATTCTGCTATAACACAAATTATTAGGTTTAAAATTAAAGAAGTGTTATTAAGTGGCTTTTTAAGTATAAATTTGTTCATTCTATTTATTTTTTAATCAATATATTTAATATTTTGTGTATTTCACTAAATTTATTATTGATGCAACAGCCTTAAAAGGTATGAACAGTCAAAGATACCTTATCTCGATATGTTGATATCCAAAATCCAAGACCATATCTTTGCTCATGTCACAGTATAAATATTATATAGATATACTGCCCAGTCCATCAGTTAATGGGTATTTTCTAATCACAAATAAGCACATAATATGGACATTTTATAATTTAAAAAAAAATCATTATAACTAACATTAGCATTTATTCTGAACCATGTCTGATCACCCGCTTGTTTTTCTGTGTATGTTAATATTCACACTCAGTTTTTTCTTTAACCTGATGCACAGACTTCTTTGTTTTGGCTTCTCCTTCTGGGGGTCGCCTCAGCGGATCATCTGTCTCTTTCCAGTGATCTGCCTATTTGATTTGGCCAAGACTTTTTATGACAGCAGTTCATAAAAATATTGATCAAAGCGGCTTCAATGTCGGGAGAAGATTGGAAATCAAAGAAAGGCCAGTCAGTGCACTCTCTCTACAGGATAAATAACTCTCCAAAACTCTTATGTTGACTCTATGCATAATAATTACTTTTCCAAAGAAAGAATAAGATAATGACACATAATGTGAGTGCTATTTAAGTGATTTATAACCCGATGTCTAACAAAGTGAGTTAATAGTAAAAAGACCATTTTGTGATGATAGTTAGATAGAAGATAGAGTTTCAAAACAATTGGGTTTTTTTTTAAATGGAATGAAATAGTTTGCAATTAACTTTTATGACACAAAAATAAACATAAAATAAATAAAAAAAAAAATTAAAAAAAAACTCTCTTTAAAGCAATTGGAGAGTTTGCTTTCTTTCCAAAAAGGAGTTTTGAAGTGAACACTGCATCCATGTGACCACAACCTAAAGCCTCAATCAGACACTGATCGCATCATTGCCACCTGCCAAAGACTATTGTTCGGTCAGAACACTCTTACTCCACAGGCAGCAGACCACAATTAAAAAATTAGTATGTTTTTGGTTGATTATTTTTCTAGTGACCCCCTTTAAGTGAGTTTAAAAAGAGTGAACTAATATGTATTACTCTGCACGAGTTTTAGGTTTATTCAGGTTCAAAAGCCATAGTAACCATGGCAACTACTGTGCACCATATTATTAAGAGTCTGACATAAACACAGATTGTAATCCACCTGAGGCCTGCTTTACAAACACTGGCTGTTTTGTCTGTAAAGTGTTAAAACACAACGAAAATTTGGGATTTTATAAAGCATCTTTAAATCTGTTATTTCATTGTAGTAGCTGTCTAAAACCTACAGTAAAAAAAAAAAATCAATTCAATTCAATTCTCCATTCAGACCTTGTACTCCAGCTCTAAATGACACACCCATCTCATTTCCATGCTTGTTGCTGATTGGCTGCCGAGCAGGAATGTGAGCAGGCATGCAGTTGTGTGTGTGTGTGTGTGTCAGAGAAAGGAAGAGAGTTGGACTTTTTGAGAGAAGGAAAAAATACCATTTTGCCATTGTAACTAAGAGTTACACATTCGTCCACTTCACACACACACACACAGAGAGTAACCTCAAACTGAAGTGAAGCCAAACCCGCTGCAGCAGCCACACATCCCCACATGAAGCCAAACATGGTGGAGAACATTGCCTTTTTCTTATCTGTGGCAGACAGCATTGTAAGATAATGACACCATGGCTTTAAAATTTCATTTTACACTGCAAAAATTGTGTGTGTGTGGTGTCTGAGTGACATTTATTGTCTTAGTTTAAAACTGGTTAAAAAGACTTTGCTGCGTGAGGTTATTTTTCTTACAAAAAAAAAAAAAAAAAAAAGATTTAAAGGTACAGTGTGCAACATTAACTGGTGAAGTTTCATTTTGCATCTGTATATCCTCAAATCTATGTCGCTTTCACTTAGTTAAAATATTTTATCACCAATTTCTGCCGTATGTACAAGATTTCACCTCAATTTACAGCTGTACACAATGGAATGTTAAAGCCAAAGGTGCCTGTGTGCAATGATCAGAACCTGACCAGGTTTGGTCAAAAATGCTATGCAAGGCAACAAATGTGAAAACATTTTCTTATTAACCAAACAACTGAGCATGATGCTTTGTAAACTTTGTAAATTTGTACCACATTGAGCAGCTAGTTATTTTTAGGAATGAGGCGATACTTGGTATCAGACCGATGCTGTTCAAAATCACTTGATTGGATGTCGGAAAAATGTTTAACTCGATGCTATCCAAAATCCCATTTATTGCATGCTTCTCTATGCACAGACTGGAAAAGTGTAACTAAAAACCAGCATTTTAGCCGAGTCATGTTTATCGGCTTTTTATTTATTCTATATGGAGCAGCTATATGTTTACACAGTTGGAGAGTAATGTTTTTTAAATTGTGTGAGATGGGTGGCACAACTGATTTAAAATCTCTGAAATGACTACATTGGACTGATTGTTATTGGTAGATACTCAAATTAATATCCCTAGTTATTTTCATTCGTATTGCCCTGCAACAGCCCTCATGAAACACAAAGTAAACCATGTCCACTACAAATGGACCATAAATGGTATGAACCAAAATATTATAATATTATTAGTAATTTAAATTAGCCTCCATTATTCCGTTGGTTGAGCTTGTATATAGTCACATAGACCAGTGGTCCCCAACCTTTTTATCACTGCGGACCGGTTAAAGCTTGACAATTTTACTGCGGCCCGGGGGGTTTTATAATCATAAACGTGAATCCACTGTGTACTCGTATGCGACTTTATTAGCAGCTTCCTTGTAACACTGAACAACATAACCTGAGTATAAATTCAAAGTCTTTGATAACATCTTCTCGGCCCCATAAACAAATTATAGAAAAAAAATCACTTGGAAAAATAAATAAATAAGAAACCAGCAATTCCACATTTATTTCACTATTATCTAAATATACCTACATTAGAGAGCCGGTCACCGCATATGACGCAGAGCGGGCTAGGTGTGTGGTAATCACCTGTAGCGATAAATCCGTATTTCAAATAGGTCTCCCGGTATTTCCTGTTAAAAGCTTTCTTTTTCTTAGAAGTCGTAGGCTCTTCTCCTGTCTCTTCACTGGGCCTTTTCCCCTTCTCAAAGAAACTTTCCAAAGTTGTCTGTTTCTTACTCATTTTGCTAGCTTGTGGGATACATTTTAGAGCCCCAGTGACCAGGATGTAACCAAAAGAATCCGGTCATTTATCAAAATAAAATAATTTTCAAAATAAAAGCCCGTTCATAATCAGTTAATAAATACAAGGGAAATAATTTATTATTTCTAGTGCGGCCCGGTACCAATTGATCTACGGACTGGTACCAGTCCGCGGCCTGGTGGTTGGGGACCACTGACATAGACTGACATAAGCTGTGTCCTAGATTGCCTTGGTTGCAGCATTTTATCGTTCGGATACCTCTTTCCTGAATTTGATATGTAGTTCATAAATACATTTTTTATTGAAAATACTGTTAATAATTGCACTGCAGTGGAGACATAAAATATAGATTGGACAGACAGACCATTAGTGCTGTTCAATAACTGGTTACTGAAGTTAAGAATTTCTTTGTATTATTAAACAGTTAAACAGGCTCCAGAACAATCAGCTTCAAATACCAGTCATAGGAAAACCCATATCGTTCGACCTCTACTCTCATGCATTTAAAACCTGCTCATTCTTTGAAAACTCACAAGAAATAAACAATAAATGTATATATAATTATATATATGTTCACATTTTTTCATGTGCTAACTCTTTTTATTAAAACATTTGGGGCTCTAATTTCATGGCGCAGTGCAGGGTAGTGCAGCCCACGCAGTGGTAATTTCATCCAGCGCCAACACCTTTCACAGCACATTTGGCAGTTTGGTAGGTCGAGGTAGACTGAGATGGGTGTGGCGGCACAGCAAGGGGAGGTGTCGACAGAATCAGCGTGGTGCAGTGACAAGTTCATGCCAAAAGGCTGCGCTTAAGGTGCGCTGCCTGCTCGCCAGTTCCAACCTGGTCTGACAAGGCGAAGAGCAGCTGGTCTAATGGTAATTTGGTTGACTGGCGCACAGTGTGCACACGTCGCCGAAACCTCACAGGCAGGTTTACAAAATGTCAGGCACGTTTCAGTGCAATTAATAATCGCAACAACCACTATTTAATGTAACTATCTGAATCAGCACATACGTTTCTATCTATATTACATCTGATGTCAGGTCAAAGGTGGTTGGCACGTGTAAAGGAATTTCATTAACACAGCTGAAACTGTGATGCAAACTAACGACTTCACATCTCTCTCAGCCAACGGCATCAGATAGTGATCCGGTTGGATCCGGGAGAGGGTTAATCAAACATATTCGCATGCAAACACTAGTGACAAGGGCCAGGCCATGAGCTTGGCAATGTGTCCTTGCTGCACAGGTGCTTCTGATGCCTCCGGTTTGTTTGGCCCTTCTTCAGGCCAAACCTGATTAACAATATTGGTGACCTCCTTTTGGCTCCTTTTGCATCATCAGCCCGTAGAGGTCTGTTCACGTGATCATATATTCAGCCACTGCGAGCTTGGACCTCCCGGACCAGAATGTTCATTTCCTCCTGGGAGAAGTTTGGCCGTCTGATGCTGCTGCTGTCTCCTTCGTACATGGCGAAATGAAACTTGCGCTGCGCCTTGCCCGCAGCACATTTAAAGGTGAGGAGAGGAGCTCATTGGATTGGTTAAGTTTTTAATCAACTGTGTTAAACCCAGTCATGCCTTCTCTCCTCCTCTTTGCCACTTGCGGTAGGAGGGACGGAGGCGGGACAAAGGAGTACTTGCGCTAGGCTGCGCCGGGCTGCGCTGTGCACGAAACTTGCAAAATGTGTCTGGACACACCCCGCACCTGCCCTGCGCCTGGTCTACGAAATTAGAGCCGTTGGTATAAAATAAATGAGGCCTATGTAGTATTTATACTACATTTATACTACTTTTCTGTGCTTTCACTTTGTTAGAAATAGAACCTTCCTTTTGTTCAAAAATGACAAGATTATTGTTAATATAATGATATACTGAAATAATTCTCTTGGATGGCTAATTTAGGTGGATCCAACATAAAGTTTGGACCTACTGTTTACAGTGGCAGACATGTATGTTGTGGGGGCAGCTCAGTTTTATTTTTGAATGTAATTGCACAGTATATTATATAACTGACACGTAGCACTGACTTTGCTGTGGTGAAAACATGGCTGCCAGTGGCGACACAAGGAAAATAATGATTGAAGGCACATAACAAAAGTTTCCCCTGATAAAATCGGCACCTATATCTACATAGTCTAAGAGTATGTTCAAGACATGTCTTTTATAACTGGAAGTCAAAGGTTGTTGCTTTAGATACTGCTCACTCTCCATCACCAAGGTTCACAGAGAATATCAACAAATATACATCATGGCACCCAGGAATTTTAAATCCACTCCAGCTTCCATCAGTATTTCCATCACTGTTATTTTGCGACTTTGGTACTTGAAATCCTTTGTTTCGATTTAACAAAGTGACACAAACTGACCACACAAATGGTGATTTTCTCTGTGGACTTTGGTGTGGGAGAAAAAGGTAGTCAAAAAAAGGCTGTCTAATGGTGCTATAAAATCTACTAAATGGCTGATCTTGTTTTTCATTGTGTCTCTTTTCGCAGCCATGTTTAAGTGAGGGCCAGGTGATAGAGGTGACATTTGTGTCATTAACTCATACCGACACACTTTAAAATCCATCAATTTAGATGCTAATAATTGTAGTCGAGGCAGTAAAATGCCGGTGTAAAAACAGATAATTCAAAATCTGTTACATATATTATACATATATAATAGCTGATGGAACTAAACCAAAAGGTAATCAGTTACCCATTGATCTCTCCTTTAGTTTTCTTTGATCTAAATGAATAAAACATTTAAAACCCAGAAACAAGAATCAATTCTTAATTGAAAAAATATATAATATAATATCCAATATTGATATAATTGGTACTGATATTGTTTAAGGCCTAGTCTAATATTAGTTGAGATTATTATCTTTTAAATTTATTTTCCTCTGGCATTGACATGATGCGCTGAAGAGTTTTACAATGGTTTCTACCACAGTATTCATGCCATAATGACATACAGTACAATGTTTGGCCTGCTTGGCTCTGGCTGGCTCAGACTATGCCTTCTTTTATCACTGTATTATGGAAAGGAGATGCCCGTCTTAGGTCAGACTGCACTGAGCACCAAACCAAGCCTCGACACCAAAACCTGGTCCTTTCCTTTTTGTCTCTCCTTAACCTGTGAGCCAGCGAAATGAACGGAGAGGAGAATCACCCTGTTAATTATAGGCTGCATTTATAATTACTCCTTGACTCTATTCTCAGGCCATTTCCCTGTGTGGTTTTCATCCTGGGCCCCATCCCCCTAAATGACATACCAGCAACAAAATAAGCCATAAAAACTGTCAGCTGCTTTTTAACACTCCCTAATGTGATTCTTTTCCCAGCAGAGAGGATAGTGTTTCAGGTAATGAAAGGTCCAGACTTTTTCACCGCAGGTGTCCCACTACTAGCTATCTAAAGCTGAAGCCCTCTGTCCCAGTCTCTATAGACTGCATGTCAACTTGTTCCAAACTTTTAAAAGATGGCAAGCTTTCGTCACACAACAGAGGTAATGCCTTCTGGCAGGAGGGGAGCTTCACCTCTATAGAGACAACACATAAATACGGCAATATGTCCAGAAAACGTGTCTCCTCGTCAGCTGTTTTCATCGTAAAAGTAAAGATGGTGGATAGATGTTGGGCCAAAACAGTCAAAGACAAGCTAATGGGAGAGCATTGTACTAGATCCCCACAGATCCAGAGAGAAGGATGGCGATGAATCGCAGCTATGACACATGCTCATAGCGAGCAAAAGAGGACGGAGGGATTGGAACCCACAATCAACGGATTTCGTGGTTAGTTGTTGGTAAATCATGGACTTGGACAGATTTACTTAGCGCTACTCTGCACAGCAACGCTAACATAGAAATGATTTACATTGCACCGCCCATTATTAATGCTAATTTTATGCTAATACGTCACTTACCCTTCCAGTGACATGATGCTATCTTTAGCCAGCAGTCCCCTGTTTGTCACAAAGCCAGATTGTGGCCTTTTGTTTCCCTCCAGGCTTCTTGTAAACATTCAATGACTCTGGATTAATGGAAGTTAATCTGGAAGTTGAAGATGTCAGATGATGATGATGTCCTCCCAGGTTGTTTCCAAACTGGTTAAAAGCACACTGGGGGCATTATAAGCATCCGATTTATTCAGTCTGTCACGTTTTGTGATATAATGGTCAATCGATTTACTGCTCAGCCCTAACTGAGGCTGTGTCTGGATTTGCAGCTCAGATTTGCAACTAAATCAAAATAAATCTTGCAGGCAAGATTCTGCTAAATTCTGCTAAACACTAATGCTGTGAGGCTACTGCAGCTAATTTTAGGTTTTTCGTTTTGCTGTACCTCTCCCATCATTACAGCAATTTCACTCACATTTCTCCATCTTGGAAACATTTCAGCGTTTATTTTAAAGTAGCCCAGTTAAAAAAGCGACCCATATTCCCAAACTGAGTCCAGTTAAAGGAGCCACACCAACAGATACTGTCCTGCAACAGTAGGACAAGCCTGCTTTGTCAATAATCCCATATTTCTGTGTTTGTGTGGGTATGTTTGTTTATGAATAAATGAGTATTCACAGTCAAATATTGATCGTCTTCCTTTAGTAAATCAAATGTGTTGTTTTTTTTTTCATGTTTGTCTTCAGTGTGAATATTTTCTGGGTTATTGTTCCCCTACGAGTCAACTGAATATCCTCTGACATTTTGACATATATTCAGTATATACACGTCTCTGCGGACAGCTCACGGCTGATCATTTAAATTTTGCAAAACGCAGTTCTGCATGTGTCATGCACTTCTGTTATTTTACCCACCATCTGTATGTCACATGGTTTTCATATAACAGCTGCACATGACCCAGAGTTTCCCGACACACGCTGGACTTCAACACGGACACTGATGAAAAGCATGAGGTGAGGTGTATAATGAAGGCAAGAGGGAAAAACCTTGGAATAACATTTATATGTCACATCTCTGTACCTGCAGTGACATTTCGATGTGTAAAACAAAACACGTCAACGACAAAACTTTTTTTGTGGCTGCACTGCATATTGCCATTGTGTAGAAAAAGGAAGTAGTTGAAAACTGATTTGAAACCACAATATGCTAATTAACATCTTTGTCATTGTTGAATTTAGGGGTGGGCGATAAGGGCAGAAAAAGTACATCTTTGGATTATGATGCACACAAAAATTAGTCAGGAGGCTATTACTTAAGCTACACTACTGAGCCCAAATATTACATAAAGTCAAATACATTTTGATGATACTATTAGGCAGATATTCGATCTATGGTGTTAAAGTTTAACTAGCAACCATTCATCAGAATGTATTACAGTAGCTGGCTGGACGGTTTTCTGTAACCATATAAAAATTTATACATCAGTTGTGAAAGACTAATCAATTTCTTCAGCTAATTATGTATACAGTACATATTACATAGTTCACTGGATATAGATAGTTATTTATGTATGTATCTAAATTATATAAAAAAGGAATCAGTATGTTTTTTTTATTTTATAATTTTGCATGCATATCTGCATGCATTATTTTTATATATATATGACAGTTTCTTTAAATTATTCACAATTCCCATAATATGGAAAGTTAACAATTTAAATGTTTCCAAAATATTTCCAAAATTCATGAGATAAAGTTCAGGTTGCAGTAAAAATTTTTTACTGCAACCTGATACTACTTGTTTCCAAAACATTTAAATTGTTTTAAATGTTTTGGAAACATTTAAAACAATTTAAAATTCATGAGAAAATATCTCATGAATTTTCCAAAATTCATGAGATAAAGTTCAGGTTGCAGTAAAAATTTTTTACTGCAACCTGATACTACTGGAATCAAACCCATTGCAGAGACCTAGGTATAGATTCCACCCATGATCCTTTCCTATGTGTCTACTCTATCCTATCTAATAAAAGATTGCTCAAAAGCCCAAAAATGTCTTGAAAAGAAACAGTTAAAGTACTTTAAATATGTGTTTTGGACATGGAGACATTGCAAATGTTTGGAGAAAGAAGGGAGAGGCGTATAACCAAAAGAACACAGGCCCCACAGTGAAGCACGCTAGTGAGAGTATTATGGGAATCTCGTCAAGGTGGAAGGAATCATTAAGAATGAAAGATATGTGAAGATATTGGAAAAAAAAAAAAAAACCTGCTTGAAAAATACAGCTTATGTCCATTACATTACTATTGCCATGTACTAGAGCTATTGTGCGTGAAATTTACCTTGTGCTTCATCACCTTCTACCGTTGTGTATGGTATAAAATCAATAAAAACACAAACAAAAATGTAAAATATCAAAAAACAGGAATTATATACATAACATAACAACGATTTACAACTTTAATAGGTGTTGAAAGAAACACATTCAACGGACAACAGTACTAAATCACATCAATTTCAACACAGCCGAAAAGCCTATGAATATATCTTTGAAGCAGTAATAGATATATTAGGTCAACGGGAGACCACACAAATAATTATCACACGAGCCTTGAAAAGGACAGGTGATGCCTCAGTGTTGTCACCAGATGGGCATGGAACCTCACTCTCCTCTTGTTGTTGGCTATGAGAATTAGGACAAATATCATTTGAGACTAAACACAATGAAATATGGGCAAAAAAACAAATGTCAGACCAAGAGACAAATGCACTGAAATTTTTAAAAATATTCAATTCAGTTGGATAGCCCTATATTGTGTTTGCACTTGTATAAAAAGTATTTGGGACTAAACAAGTGTTGAAATATGAGTGGGAAAAACTACATTAGCCCGAGAGACAAATGCAGTGGAGACATGTTAATATAGTATTCAAACTTGAATTGCCCTGCAATATACAATACTGTGTGTTTACATACTGTAAAATGACAAGCATGTTTTACATTTTATCTTTTATTATTCAACGCAAAAACGTCACGAGTCAAAATAAACACAAAAACTTACTTGTGAAGTGGGTCCACGCTCAGCGTAAACAATGGCCTTCTCTGCGTCATTACTGCTGTCCAGAACAACAAAATGAACTGAAAATGTCGATGTTCCTTCGTCTTCCTGCAGCTGCAGTGCGTAAATGCTGCTTTTAGCGCAGTGATGTTTACTTGTTTATGCATGGCTTTCTATATACACTGGGTATAGTGGTTTATAAACTATTTGGTATCACTGATTCGGTAACTTCTCCCCTTTCAAAGGACTTACTGCAAATTGATTTACGAAGATATAAATGATTGCTTTTTGTCTAGTCCCACATTTGAAATGAGCCCAAGAATTGAAAATCATTTTAAACATTAATTTTTGCCCCAAAATACACATTCAGACTTTTTTTTTTTTCCATTTGGCCTCAGATCATTTTAAATGAGTTTTGACCCAGGGAAGACGGCAGTGTTTCTGGATCGTGGCTTCTTTTTTTTTGCATGATACAGCTTCAAACTGAATTTGTGGATTGCACAGTGAACTGTGTTCACAGACAGTGATTTCTGGAAGTGTTACTGAGCTCATGCAGTGATTTCAGTAGAGAATCATGCCTGTTTTTAATGCAGTGCCGCCTCAGGGCCTGAAGATCATGAGAATCCAGTTCTGACCTTCAGCCTTGTGTCTTGAGGAGCACAGAGGTTCCTCCTGTTCTCTGAATCTTTTGACATTATACAGTGTAGATGATGGGATCTCCAAAAGTTTTTGCAATTTTACATTTAAGAACATTTCGTTTGTTCCACAATTTTTAGATGCAGTTTGTCCTCTGCCCATCTTTACATCTCAGGGGCTCTGTCTCTCTGAAATGCGCCTTTTAATACCCATTCATGTTACTGATCTGCTGACAATTAACCTAATTAGTTGTCAAATGTTCCCCTGGTTGTTTTCGATTTGTGCCACCCTTTTGTTGCCGCTGTTCCAATGTTTTTCAGATGTGTTGCTGCCATCAAATTCAAAATCAGCTAAATGTTCTTTTGGGAGTATAATGTGGGTTAGTGAGATTTGCAAATCATTGCGTTCTGTTTTTATTTATATTTTTCACCTCCCCCCAACTCTTTTGGAATAGGGAATGTATATACAAGTTTTGTTGTGATAATATGATCGGTGGTTTAGTATTGAAAAGAGCGGAAGTTGTTAAAAACAAAAGATTCTTAAGCCACAGGGAGGTTACAAAAGGCGAGGAGACTGGCTGGCTGGCTTGCTGAGCGGAGACCTCCGAGGGAGCACTGAAAAAAAGGAGAAACGAGGAATCAAAAACATGGTTAAAAAGCGACAGATAGTGTGGTGAAGGAGTGACGAAATGCTAGACTGATTCGGGTAAGTTACCACTGGCTCAACGAGACACGCTGACACCTGTCGTGACAAAGACCTAGACTTAAGAAGACGTTCATTCAGTCAGGAAATGGGTTGCAGGTGTGTGGTTGCAGGTGTGTGGTCGCAGGCGCTGCCCAGCTGCCCAGTCAAAATCAACTAAGGTAAAAAAGGACCAAAATGGAAACGGGAGTAAAAAAGGAATAACAAAGATTTATTTAAAAAAAAAAAAAAAAAAGCGAACACAAAAACCAGTCTGTGCTGATTAGAGTCTCCGCCTTGCCAGGCTACTGAAAAACAAAGCACAGGACAAACTTTCCACAGGTACATACAAAATAAAACACAGGAAATGACAAATGCAAGAGGAACAACCCAGACCAGATACGCGGCATGCCAAGTTCTGAATTTGGAAGCACCCACATCCAAAACTATTAAAAAAAACGAACTTAACAGACCAACAGCCCAGCACATTTGGACCTGCAGCATTGTGGACCCAATCTAATGAAGCCCAGGTTCTCAAATGTTTACCGAGTAAGGCTCGGCCTCAGAAAGTAGTCCCGTTTACCTCTTAGAGAATGAATGATACATTGTCCTATGTAAGCCATGGGTGCTGCAGTAGCACACAGTGCATTTCTCTGAGCTGTTGTTGCCTGATGTGAGTGAAGTATGTGGTGTGCAGAGCCAAAACAAGGAGCCAGAAGAGGCTAAAATGCTTCAGTGCCGTGAAGCATTTTAGCCTCAATTGGCCAAGTTGGCGGAGTTCTGTCAGTTCACCAGAAGTGACCCCCTTCTCACCACACATGTAATCCATTTTGATTTAAAAAAAAAAAAAAAAAAAAAAATTAAAATAGAATATTAAAGTTAAGTAAGCATTTGTTATTCCAGCTGTGCCCTCATTGTTGTAAGTGGACTGTTTTAATCTGCTCTGACAGAATTAAAACGTGCAAATCAGTATCTGTATTTGCTGTTACTTCAATCAGATTGTTGAGGAGACTTCACACGTGTGTGTGTGTGTGTGTGTGTGTGTGTGTGTGTGTGTGAGAGAACTGCTTCTTTTGGTGACTCATGAAGCTGTGAAATCAGATCACCATGCAGTCCTAGGCTTCCCGAGCATCTTTCATGCTCAGTGACAGAGTCAATCTCAGTTTTCAGTCTAACGCCTGACTCTCCATGTCTTTAACACAGTCTACTAAGCAGTGTTTTCACCAAGTGGAACGGTTTGGCTTGGTACAGTACACTACGTATTTTTTGCATTACCATTAGGAATAGTACCAAAATAACTAACCCCAAGCATTGCATTCTTTACCACCCTTCCCTTGGGGCACCACAGTAAAATTCTACAGTACGGTCAGGGTGCAGCAAGACAGGCGCCACCCACAACAGTCAGCTGATTAGGCGACAGAAAAAAATGTCACCCCTGTGCAACCAGTATAAATGTCCCATCGAAGTCGAGGTGAATGCCCGCAGTCTGTCCTCATGCAAAGCTTGACATCTTGTTTAGACAAACAGCCACAAACCAAGCACGAGAAAATGAGCTGCTGGATGTCCTCCATTGTTGGCTGTTGTGCTATTGTCTTTTGTGTCACGTTCAATGTCGTAATTTGTTGTAGTTGCCCTGGTGTGATCACACACCTACTATTAAGTAGGTGCTGTTCTCAATCAAAGGGCAAGCCTGACCCATAGCTTTACCATTCCAAACCATACAGTGCCAAGAAACCTGGTGAGACATAATGTATGTAGAGTGCTTTGAGATAATGTATGTTGTGATATGGCGCTATACAAATAAAATTGAAAATTGAGTCTCATTGGGTTCTGAGAAGTTGTAAAGTATATTTTGTAATTCCCTTACTTTTCATGGACAAAAGAACTAATTGATAGAATAATAAATAATAGAAATTATATTAGTTGTAGCCCTTGTTGAGTATGGAGCTGCTGGGCAGGAGGACAATAGAAAGAGCAGAGAGAAGGTTTGTGGATCTTGTGAAGGGGGACATATTATGATACAAAAAACTGATTTCAGATAATATAAAAAAAAAAGTTAGGAATTAATTGCGGCGACGGTGTCTCCATGTATTCTCCCTATTAGCATAACCATGCACAGCTAACCTGTATGGCAGGGAGGACGCTAGCAAGAGGTATACGACAATTAATATAAAGGGTTATTAGGTAGATAGCTGACAACCTTTTCACTTTTTTACAAACAGGCTGCCAACTTTTCAAATCACTCATGTGTATTGAATGTTTTCTCCATAGGCAATTATCACAATAATGAACCACGATTAAATTACTGTAAATGCTTTTTGTCACAATGCGTGATAATATTGTATGTTTTCCCATCACTAATTTAGGGTTACCAGTAATTAAACAAGTTGTTCCACATCATCTAAAACTTTTTTTGCCTTGTCTTCTTGGTGTTCTGTATATGTATATATATATATATATTTAAATCATAAACTAAGAAAAAATATATAATCCTTTGATTACAATACAGCATAGAAACCCTGATGTGTTGTGGCATTAAAGGTTTTTTTGTTGTCTCCATGTTTTGCAGCCTTTCTCAGGTGACCAGATGGACGACTTCAACAGTGAATTATTCAGCAGTTTCTTTGATGATCATCTATTAGAGCGACCCCTGCTGGCGGACAGACCCTCGCTTTTACACATGGACATTGACAGCAGCCCAGGTTAGCTCCTTCTCTTTCATTGTAAAAAGTTATTACTTACTAATAATAGAAATACAATTAATAATACAAACACCAAAGTCCTTTGCAAATGATTTTTTTCTTTTAGTTATGATGCATTTCAATTTTTTTCTTATGATGGGTTCCATTTGTAGTTGGGATTTGGATTTCCAACTCGGAAACTTGGAGCAACCACATTATGGGGTTCTAAGATGGCTGCCACCATACAAACACTGCTGTTTCAGACGTGAATAGCGCTTCCGTTGCATTTGTTTCTCAGTAAATCAGTCGTAAACATACTGCAGTACTGTTTAATTTATTACCATAGACATGTTGCTACACTGTTTGTGTGCACAAAATACGATGCAGTGTGTGGTTATTGGCTGCTATTGTTAACAGTGGCTAACCCGAGTTGGGACTGGAACACGCACGGGGGTGATGTCACTTCCAGTTCTGACTTCTGATGTCAGGGGCTGACTAGGTGAATCAGCTAGATTTCTTTTGTTTGTTTTTAGGATCTGCATTTTATCCACACGGAAACGGCATTCTGGGAGCATTGAAGTGCTTTTTTTTTTTTTAACGGGTCCCAGAGTTGGAAAATCCCAAACAGCAACCCTTACATTTTTATGTAGACAACTAATACGCTGCTTTTGGAAAACGATGATGTCATAGTCCCCTCCTCTCTCTAGCGTTGGCATTTTCTGTTGCTATCTTCGTCATCATTGTCTTTTGATGGTTTTGTGGTGTGTTTGCTTTATGTTGACTTATTTTTCCTTCCTTAGTCGCCCTGGCTTTCTCCACTTTGTCACTGTTTCTGCGATTGTTTGTGATGAATACTTATTTGAAAAAAGCTCTAAAAAACAGTTTTTACGCAGCACACACGCCGTATGTGCATGCTCAACATCTTCCTGTCCGTTTTTGGTGTAGCAGCGTTACAGTGCCACATAAAAGGTCTGGCCATATGTACTACTTGATTTCGAGTTGTTTTTGGGCATTAAGTGTGGATGAAGACATTTCCTGATGCTGTGTTTACGGAAAAGGTTTTCAAAACAGCAAATAAAAAAATAATTTACAATTTACTTGTTTCCGTGTGGATAGGGCCTTAATTGAATGCAGCATTATGTCCAGCTACTGTATTGATTTTGTTACATTTGAAATTCTTTTTTTTTTTTTTACATGCAAATCATATTCTTGCTTTCTTCAAAAAAACTCCCACAGTGCAATGCTCACTTGTTGTAGCTGTTAACCAACATCTGGGTACAAAAGACCACAGTCCCATTACTTGCTTTGATTCAAACTCTAAAGCTTGGTGCATGAGACCAACAGCACCAAGTTATTACTTCCCAGCTGCTGAAATCAAATGGTATTGGCTTTCCTCAAAGACTGGAATTCCATGGTCTTGGAGTTTCTGTTTCTGTTGCCAGAGTCTGTGACTTTCAAAACTCCTGCCTGTTAAAGCAGGAAAAAAAAAACACTGGGCCTCCATTAGTTGACCTTCTAGTGGACGCCCACTAGAAGGTCACTAACTCAATAAACAGCCAACAGCACATATCAAGGGACAGAGTGGGAGGGTTAATATGAAATGTTATAAGCTTTACGTGCGTCCTTCTCATCGTGCAGCTGATGCGCTACTTCAGAGACTGAAAAATTCAAAAGTCTAACTATTAAAATAGATCAAAAGAGGATTAATTATTGTCAAAAATTTCCATCATGATTACATCTAATAAAATCTTCAGCTTTAATCCATAGCTATTTGCTTTTGTATTCACACAACACATTTAATTTTTGAATACTGCAAGGGAAAAAGAGATGTCATGGGCACATAACAACAATAACAGCAGTGGGTTACTGGTGTGTATTGGTAGGGTATTATAACAAATACAATTACAGATAACTATCATTACTGAAAGTAACTGTTATCAGGTAATGCTCTGGGAGTTGAGCACTTGTTGGGATTTACTGAGAGACATCCTTTTTCTGCCAGATATTAGAAATGTCAACACTGGACCTTAAATCTGTTGTGAGTGAGAAGAAATCCCCTGTTATCTCGTATGTTAATGAACATGGTGGGCCGCCTTGGTGAAACATTTTTGGTAGGACAATATGTACTGCCGATCCAGCGTTTCAATCATGTCCATCTTGTGAAACAGTACCATACCTTTGGCAAGGTAGCGGACCTCTGCAGTGGAGCATTCATTCCATTTTGTGCTGTTTTGTTTATATTTGGTGGCTGGAGATGACAAGATTAAGCTGTGCTGGTGATAGTGCTCCTATTTCTACAGCTTTAAAGCCCAAATACTGCCAAATAGACAGTAATCCATCTTAGAGACTAAGGGCTCTAATTTCGTAGACCAGGCGCAGGCGTTACATGGGGGTGTGTCCAGGCACATTTTGCAAGTTTCATGCACAGCGCAGCCCAGCAGCTCCTCTCCTCACCTTTAAATGTGCAGTGGGCGAGGCATGGTGCAAGTTTCATTTTGCCATGGATGAAGGAGACAGCAGCAGCGTCAGACGGCCAAACTTCTCCCAGGAGGAAACTGATGTTCTGGTCTGGTAGGTCCAAGCTCACAGTGGCTGAATTTATGGTCGCGCGAACAGACCTCCACGGGCCAATGATGCAAAAGGAGCCAAAAGGAGGTTACCAATATTGTTAATCAGGTTTGCCCTGACATACTAAAAACCATTGCCCAGTGTAAAAAAAAATGGTTCAATGATGTATGGAAGCATCAGAAGCACCTGTGCGTAAAGGACGCATTGCCAAGCTTGTAGTCTGGCCCTTGTCACTAGTGTTTGCATTTGAAATAAACTTGTCTTACCAAATTGAATTATGATCATTTTGGCATGTAACTCTGGATTATACAAAATCAAAGATGTAAATATGTTTGAGTAACCCTCTCCTGGATCCAACCGGGAGTGCAGAGAGTCCCCGCGTGTGAGGAGGAAGCGGAAGAAGCAGACTATTTCAATAAATCAATAAATTAATGTTAACACCATTTTGTTTCAAGAGTAATTTTATGTATCTTTAATATGACTGAGTAAATAGGGGCCATATATAAACAGAAACATTTAAGGACAGAGCTGTGCAGCCAGGTGGTCTCTCCTCTCCCGTGCGCTCTGCTGCTCTCCCTGCATGTTGCTTGCTGTGTTGTGCTGCAACATCCCACAAAGAATGCGTTGAATTTTACGAGATGAGAGAAGCCCAATATATACTCACTGTCTGATGCAGAGGCTGTTTGTGGTGGGCTGAAAGTCATTAGTTTGCATCAAAGTTTCAGCTTCGTTAATGAAATTCCTTTACGCGTGCCAACCACCTTTGATCTGACATCAGATGTGACGGGACAGTCAATATAGATATAAATGAATGTGCTGATTCCGATAGTTACATTTTTTATTAATTGCATTGAAATGTGCCTGACATTCTGTAAACCTGCCTGTGAGGTTTAAGTTGGTGCACACTGTGCGCCAGTCAGCCAAATTACCTCTACACCGGCTGCACTTTACCTTGCGCCGAGAGTAGACCGGGTTGGAATTGGCGAGCTTTTAGTGCACGTTCTGCGCAGACTTTTGGCATGAAATTGTCACTGTGTCAAGCTGAATCTGTCAACACCTCCCCCTACTGCCCCGCCACACCCATCTCAGTCTACCTCGACCTACCAAACTGCCAAATATGCTGTGAAAGGTGTTACGCTGGATGAAATTACCACTGCGTGGGCTACGCTACACTGCGCCACCTTGTGCTGCGCCATGAAATTAGAGCCCTAAGTCTGCCATGTCTCTGTATGAGGCATGAAGCATTCCATGGATTTTCTTTCAAAGTCAGCTATTTGGTATATGAAATTGTAAAACATATCACAAATAACAGCAAATATAGCGACAGATGATAATATCTAATATGGGCCCGAGCTTAATATGCATAAAGCATACAGTTGCCTAATGAATTGTTAAATCTGCATTTTGGTAAGTGGCCGCATGAGAAAATTAACCCATTTTAGAAAAAGCCTGCATATGCATCCTACTGTCACTACAGAGCAATTCTGAAGTACAGAGATTGTGTAAAACGTGAATAAAAACAGAATACAATGATTTGCAAATCTGTTTCAACCTATATTCAGTTGAATACACTACAACATACCTGATGTAGATTAATGTACCAAAGCATTTTTAGTCACATAGTCTGAAAGGTTGCTTTCCTTTCACATATGTTTCTACCTCTTTAAATAAGCCATATGGATCTGTCTTATGAAATTAATGTAAGGTACTGTAAATATAAAAAAGAAATCTTTCAACATTTACATTTGCGTTTAATGATAATCTTATATAAAAACATGACACATTTCAATAAAATGTAATGTAACGTGAACGTTTGATTTTGACCTGAAGATTTTGGGCATCCCTGCACTACAAAGACAAGATATTTAATGTTGAAACTGACAACCTTTATTGTTCTTTTGCAAATATTCACTCATTTTGAATTTGATGACTGGAGTCAGCAGAATGTTCACCACTGTGTTACATTTCAATTTCCCAGCTTAGGATTAATAAAGTATGTATCAACCAATCAACCAATCAACCAATCAACTAATCAACCAATCAACCAATCAATCAATCAATCAATCAATCAATCAATCAATCAATCAATCAATCAATCACCTTTCCTTTTAACAATTCTCAATAAGTGTTTGGGAACTGAGGATACTGATTTTTGAAGCTTTGTAGGTGGAATTCTTTCCCATTCTTGCTTGATGTACAACTTCAGTTGCTCAACAGTCCAGGGTCTCTGTGTTTTACACTTCATATTGCGCCACTCATTTTCAATGGACTGGCAGCATTTCTTGGTGTTGCTGATATATGGCTCTTGCTTTGCATAGTAGAGTTTTAACTTGTACTTTTAGATGTAGTGGCAAACTGTATTAACTGATACTGGTTTTCCTGGTATATCCTTTACAGAATTGTGTTGGCTTTTAATGCAATGCCACTTGAGGGATCAAAGGTCATGAGCATACATTGTCGTTGCAGTTGTTCGCACAGTGGCAAACGTCACTCCGTCCTTGCTTGTGAATGACTGAGTATTTTGGGGATGCTCTTTTTTATACCCAATCGTGACACCTAACCCACTTCACCAGTTCACCTGTGGAATGTTCTTTAAGCATTCCTTAACTGTACCAATTTTTTATTTCCCTTCTCTGAACTTTTTTGGAACCTGTTGCAGGCCTCAAAATTAAAATTTGTCAATGTACAAAAACAATAACATTTAAACATTTAACATTAAATTTCTTGTCTTTGAAGTGTATTCAATTGAAATTAGATTGTAAAGGCTTTAAAAGTCATTGTACTCTGTTTTTTATTAAAACAGTATTTCACACAATGTTTGAACTTCACTAGAATTGATGATTGTAGAGACTACTTCTTTTTCATCACTTTTTTCCCCATTAGTGAGATGATCATAGGAAACAGTTAAGAAAAAAAGGGACTGATTTATATGGGAAGATGATGTTAAATACAGATTTAGAAAAGTAACGTGACTTTCATATTTACCTAATCATGTGAGTGCAAAGGCAAATATAAAGGTCCATAAAGTCATATTATTGTGTCACTGTGTCAAACATGGTAACATTTTGTGCATTGAATTCCTTCAAATTAATATAAAGGCTACAGAAGCACACAGTTTCATTGGAATAGCAAAAGAAGGATGATAAACAAACTAAAAAAATGAATAAATAAATAAGCCAGATACAATGTCATGACTGTCATTAGCATAATGTCTGTAACTTTACTTTCACATGTAGATTGTGAAGTCCATGTTTGAAAAAAAAAGACTTTTGAATCTAACAGATATTCAAGCAGAGCACAGCTACTCTTTGAGTGAAGACTCCGCCCCCCAGAGCCCAGCCCTGTCAATCAAAATGGATCAAGAGTCCGGTAGGTCATGTGATATTCTCACACGTTCTACTTTTGCTATCTCAGTTTATGCTTCGTGGGAAAATGGACAGCTGATCAAAACTCCCCCTGGTCACTTTTCAGTTTGGTGTAACTCTGCTGGCTGTTCTGTCAAACACTATACACTGTGGTTTGCCTGAATCCACAGTCTGTCTATACCAAGTGTGATGGTTGGATCGTCTCTTTGATTGGTTTTCTTTTTTTCTTTTTTTCTTTTTTTTTTAACTGTGGCTGAAGAAGCAGTGCAGCACAAAAAAAGACAGTCACTTTTTTAAAAGCCTTTGCCTGTCTCAGCCTCTTTCTCACTCAATCCGTGACTCATCCTCCCCATTATCCCACACTGTCTCCTTGTCTGTCTCTGTCTGTTTCCCTGTTTGTCTTTCTGCATGTCTTTTCTCCATTTGTCCCAGGGATCCTGCTCCCAGTCTGAGCAGTTTTCCTCAGCTTTGCCCCACCCACACACACACATCCACAGACTTGCACACATACTCGCACAATGCTTTGACAAGCATATGGTTTTGACTCTCCAGCGGAAACTCTCTCCTTCTCTCTCTCTCTCTCTCTTAGGTTATCCCCCCTGTCTATCAGTGTCTCCCTTTCTACTTTATCACCTTCCATCTCCCTTAATCCCAAATATCCACCATAATGGTTTGAAGATTAGATTATCTAAATTACCAAATGTGCCCAATGAGCAAACAGAGTGTATGTGCATGTGTTAAGGTCAATAAAAAACAAGACCGAGAAAAATAAGTTCCAGAAGAGAATCAAATTTGGTCATGCTTTGATTAGAATGTAAAATTTTCACTAAAATGGATTCAATTTCAAGCTATTTTCTGTTTCTGTCATTATGTAACTGACAACTCAAGCTCACATGTGGGACACACACTCTCTCTCTCTCTCACACACACACACACACACACACACACACACATAAATGCTGAGAAGTGCCTATCAAATGTACTGACGTTGAACTTTCTGCAAAGTTTATTTCACAGCTTGTGCATTAACTTTGATACCTTCTTTTAAACAATTTGGAAAAAAATCCTGTATCTTTTCTCTCACGATACTGGATGTTATGGATGTAACTATGGTTCTGTGAACTGCTGAATGACTGCCAGTGGCAGGAAACAGAGTCAGCTCGTCGCCTCACACTACGTGCAGGTCAAGAGCCTGTGTAAATAAAGTAACATGGGTGATATAAAGGCCACCTGCGCTGCTATGAACACCTTTTTGGTAGACTACACCCAGCTTCTCTGAGTTTTTAATTTGTTTTTATTAGAGTTGGTTATTCTGCTCACACACCAGTAATGAAAACACACAAACAGGAGGAGCAGACAGCTTTTATCTGCACCCAGGGAGCAATGGGGGGTCCGGTACCTTAATCAGAGGCACAGCTAGGGGGTGGGCATTATGATGATGTTAAATCGTGAAGGATTAGAACTTGTTGACAATCTGCCAAAGCAGAGAGATAGTAATATCGTCTGTAGAGCATATTCTATCCATTGCTCTTCCATGATGTTAAATCGTGAAGGATTAGAACATGGATGCATTCGTTTTTTGTTGTTTTTTTTCCTCAGTTTTTGTGGCTGTTTGCCTCAACAAGATTTATGTGAGAATAGACTGCAGGGGTTGGATAGAAAGATGGCTGAAAAAAGAGAGGAGTCTGTAACCTGATCAGCTCACTGTCAAAGGTGGAGGTCTATCTCCACACTGAACTTGGTTCATTCTCTCTCTCTCTCTGTTTCTGTGGTAGTATACATTGTAATGTATACTGATGCTGTAGCAGTGCTACAGTGCCATGTACAGGCCTGGCATATGTGCTACAGTGTTTAGAATGGTTCTGATGGGGTTTTGTCTAGATGAATGCGTTTCCTGAAACTGTGCCGTACCTAACAAAAACTTTTTTAAAACGAAATAAGTAAAAGATTACATTTTCGTTCCATTTCCATGTGGATAGGGGACACAAGGATACATCAGCATGTAGACTAGCAGAGCCAGGAATCAAACCCACAAGGTCCACCAGACTGTAGCCAACCTCCCTGGACATGGCTGCAAGAAGAACATTTATGACAAATTGAAGAGATGGATAATACGAATGTTTTGATGTTTGAGCCAAAGTGGACTAATTGGGAAAATTAAAAATAAAGGGGGGGACTGAAATTTACCAAAATACATAAAGATCAAGCCACAAAGCTTCTGGGAGAATATCGTTTGGATAGATGAGACAAAACTGGAGCTTTTTGGCAAGTCATCAACGCAAAAAGTGAAGCACGCAAAGAAAAGAACACAGTATCTACTATGAAACATGGAGAAGGCTTGGTTATGATCTGGGGCTGCTTTGCTGTGTCTGGTGACTTCAGTCCTTTCAGGGTACAATAAAATCTCAAGGCAATCAAGGCATTCTGGAGCAAAATGTGCTGTCCAGTGTCAGAAAGCTTAATCTCAGTCGCAGGTCATGGGTCCTCCAATAGGATAATGATAAAACACACCTCAACAATGGCTAAGAACAAAACATTGGACTATTCTGAAGTGGCCTTTTATGAGCCCTGATCTAAATCCTATTGAACATCTGTGGAAGGAGCTCAAACATGCAGAAGTCTCATTGAGAGTTACAGGAATCCCTAGATTGCTTCAAAGGTTGTGCAACAAAATGATAAGTTAAGGGTACCATAAATTTTGTCCATTTTTGTTTCATTAGGTTTTTAAAATGATTCTGTGGAACCACAATTTAAAAGCAATGTCTGATTGCCATTACTTAATTTTAAATATTTCTTCTTCTATTGCTAAAAGTTATTTTTTCAGTGACCATTCAGCAAGTAAGTACGAGTAAGTTTTTCCCATCCTAACATTTGGTGACAAAGACAGTTAGAATTAATTTTTCTCCACCGGACCCTTTCTGTGCAGTTGCCGGGGGAACCCACAGTGCCATGGACACGATGGTTCGCATGTTTGAAATGCTTATATCGACGCAATGAGATTCTCAGATGAAAGTCTCACCGCCAAATGAAAGCGCACCAGAGCAAGCTATTCATTTTTAACCAGACAGCTTAACCCATACACTCTCAAATAATGAAAACAATAATAATTAAATGATTGGCCTCCCTAATGTGCAGTACAAACGGCGCTTAAAACAACTTAAAAGTGCCATCAACATCAACAATCACTGAGAGATAGAATGATAAACTGTAAATTAAAGTGCACATTTTTCTACTTGATTGCATTTTCAACAACAGATTCTCATAATTTATTTGCTCGCATCACGCTTTATATGGATGGAAGAAAGAGACCCATCCAATGTGCAAAGACCTTTACAACAATACGTGCTTTTACGTTGGTCTCCAAAAGTCTCCAGTAACATGAGGAGTTGGCAACACTGCGCATCCGAGAGTTTTCTAATCGGCTGTCGGAGGGAAGCAGTGAGCTGTGAGAGGTTCATGAGGAGAGATGTGAGACTTGAAAGAGAACAACATGCAAAAGGCTTAATAATATGTTCATATGACAGTTTATACTCGATGGTCACGATATTATGTGGCCCAAGCCACAGTATATCGTGTATATTGGATCCATCGCCCACCCCTAATTTGAGGAGGGAAAATATTCTACTGTCAACTTTAAAAGAAGTCTGATCATGAGGCGATAATAGTTTTATTCTCAGTGAAGGCTTTTTTGGGGGGGCAGGGTTGTGAGGAGACTTGAGGCCAATCTTCGACCCAGCTGGAGGACTGCTGCTATTGGCATCTGGAGTGTTTTGTAAAAAAGTGCTGATCCATTCATATAAAATAGTAGATTTTGGTAAGATTGGAAGTGCTCTTGTCATTTGTTAGTTTTCTCTGATGATGCTAAACTTTGTGTCTGTGGTGAGACTTCCTTAGTATCTAGTGAGAGCAGCAGTTTGTTTATAAAGATGACTCAGGGTAATTAACCACCCAGGAATATTTGCTGTTCTTGACCTTTCAGAATTGGACCCTACCCTTCCTACTAAATGAAGGAATTTGCAGCGTGTAGTAGTAGTAATGAAGTAGAAATATGTATGCAGACAAGGACAAAAACTGTCAGATTATAAGGCCCATCACTTACCCCCATACTACTGTGTTTGAATTAAAAGTACAGAGTAAGATTTATTGACATCTAATGGCGAGACTGTAGATTGTTACAAATGGAGGACTAATCATTAATAAAGTGTATCAGGGAACTACAGTGATTTCTGTGATTTCTGTTTGGTCTGCTGTTGAAACATGACAGTACAAGGTGGAGCAATTTTAATGTTTAATTTAATTCTACACTTATACAAATATATTGATGGGTAGTAAATTCAATATTTGCCAATAAACATTCATAGATTTTGCACTCTGGGTCTGTTTTCAGCAAGAACAAATCCTAACAATGGTTATTTTAATGACCATAACTTTTAAATTCTCTTATGTGTTAAATATGGGATAAAAAGTTAAACAAAACTGTAACTCAGTTGATGTCAACTCAAGGACAGATGATCCCGTTCTGCTTCCCTGGAACAAATAGTTGCTTCTGTTGCCAAGTTGTCAAAGTCCCTTTTAAATTACAGCGCTCATGGCATTATACAGTATATGTAGATCCCAAACTTTGTTTCATGGTTTCACAGATGTTTCTCACATACTCTTAGTGCTTACATGACCAGAGCCTTGACAATACTGTACTGCAGTGGTGCACATACAGTATACAGTATAGCACTTATGGTGAACCTAGAGGTTTATGCTTAAATGATAATGCTGGAGAATAACAGTCCTGACAACAGGAACGTTTCATGTTAGTACGTATGAAGATGAGCTGGAGCCACTCACATGTTCTTAGTGGTTTTCAGTCATGAACTCCACATTATGTTCAGACAATTGGGTCTGAACATTGAGTTTACTGAGTGCATATGACAAATGAAATGCAAATCTCCAGAGAATTCAGACGAGGGGTTGGAGTCTGCGCGAGGCAGGACACTCGTCTGTTGTGGATTCTCTGGAAAAGCTTGTTTTCATTGTTAGCTCGCTTGGACATTATCCACAATATTTGACAAGGAAGCTGTTGGATCTCCAGAGTGTCTGGAGCACCTTCTGTGAACAGTTGCGTTCACGCATTCAAACCCTCTGCACATTCTGTAGAGAATATACTGTATGAACCTCATTTCATGTCTCACTCTCTGAGTCTTTCTCCCCTCCCCTCTGTCTCACTGTCTATCACCTTTTCTCTCCGGGTCTGTCTCACCTCTCTGTGTCTGTCTCACCTCCTCTCTTGCTCTCATTCAACGAGCATCTGCGTGTTTTACTGCTGCTCCTGCAGTGTTAATGCTGCTGTTGTCCCTCTGAGATGAAAGACCTTTCCTCTCTTTAACGCTGTCATAGGTTTTCCTGCACCATGTTACCTTCACAGACAGGCGTTCTTTGTTTCCAGGAAAATATACTTTACGTTAATCCCACACCTAAAGAGATTTTATTGCCTTAACCTAAGTGATTAATGTTCAACACAGTACACTGTGTGTTAGAATGTGAATAAAAAAAGGTCTTTGTTGTTTTTTTGCTGAGCTTGCGTTTTAGGTTAAATTGTTAAATTTATGTGTTAACTGTTAAAATTAATTTAATTATAATAATGATCTTGAACGTTTGAACTTGGGGTATGTGGATTGCTAGTCCCATCACTTTATTGTCCCTTAAATGTTCCAACAGACCAAGATTTACAGGCGCATTAATACATTACATACCTACCTAGCATACAAATACTAATAATAATTATTAAAAAATTTTATAGCGCTTTAAAAGGGTGCTCAAAGACACTTTACATACATTAAAACAAGCATAGGCAAGAAAATACACAAAAATTAATAATAATAATAATAACGATTTTTATGAGGAGTACCTTTCTGTAATATGGAAGAAAACATCATTACATTGAATACAGTCCTTATTTATGTACTTCGGTTACATCTGTCTAATGCACAGGACATTTCTGCTTTTCTCAGGCTGACAGCTAACAACTTCTGGTACTCATTAAAGGATTAGTCGTAGAACACTTCCAATCAATTCATGGCTCAAAGAAGGAGGGAGGTTTAACAAGGCTCAGCAGGTCCAGCCTCATTAGGAGAGACTTCTGAGGAACGTACTCACAGAGAGGATGTACTTCATGAGAAAATGAGTGATCTACCCCAAAAATGAAATTCATAAAGTGTTTGCAAAAAGACTGGCAGTAAAGACCACAGTTCTGTGGTCAGATGAATCAAACTTCAATTCTTTTTTGGAAACCAGGGATGTCGTGTCTTTTAGACAAAAGAGCAGAGGGACCATCCAGCTTGTTATCAGCAGACAGTTCAAAAGCCTGCATCTCTGATGGTATGGGGTTGCATTAGTGCCTATGGGCAGCTTACACATCCGGAAAGGCACCATCAATGCGGAAAAGTACATAGAGATTTTAGAGCAACATATGCTAATGTCTTTTGGGGAAGGTCTTGCATATTTCATCAAGACCTGCTAAACCACATACTGTATCCATCACAACAGCATGTCTTTGCTGGAGAAGAGTCCGGGTGCTGAATTGGCCTTCCTGCATTCCAGACCTTTCACTAATAGAAAACATTTGTCGCATCATGAAACGAAAAATCCAGAAACAATGGCCCAGGACTGTTGAGCAGTTTGAATCCTGCATCAGAAAAGAATGGAACAACATTCCTTTCCTAAAACTCCAGCAACTGGTCTCCTCACTTCAGTAGTGCCATCAGGGCCCAAAGATCACGAGCATCCAGTTTTGACCCTCGGCCTTGTCCTTTGAGCACAGAGATTCCACCTGATTCTCTGAATCTTTTGATAATATAATACACTGTAGATGGTGGGATTTTCAGAGTGTTCACAAATATGCATTGAGGAACATTTTTCTCAAATGGTTCCACAATTTCAATGTCAATGTCAATTAGCTGTCAAATGCTCCTCCATCTGTTTTTGGTATGTGCCATTTAATTTTGCAGCCTTTTCTTGCCTCTGTTCCAAATTTTTTTGAGATGTGTTGCTGCCATCACATTTGAAATTAGCTAATATTTTTCATGAAATGGTAGAATGTCTCAGTTTCAACATCTTAAATGTTATAAATAAAACAAACAATAAAAATATATTCTTATGAGATTTTCAAATCATTGCATTCTGTTTTTATTTACATTTTACACAGCGTACCAGTTTTTTTTTGGAATTGCATGCACCTAAATATTGTGTATCTTGCTATTCAGTTTTATTTTATAGTTGAAGATTGTACATTGAGTTTGAATTTCCACATTTTTAAAAACCAGAGCCATTCAACTGGTTTACTACTTTGCAGCAAATGCAGTGTCTGCTTTCGAATTTTGTTATTTTTCAATTCATGTTCAGTATCACCACACACTTTTTTGAAAGTACAAATTTTACTACCATGTAATGTAAAATTACAAACTAAACAATACAAGAGTGACACTGGTTTGGAATTAATTACAGAACTATAATTTGTGCACTTTATAGTGTTATATTTGTATCAATAACAGTCAAGCACGGGTGACTCCGAGGTGATGGGGGGGGTATCAATAACAGTCAAGGGGGGGGGGGGGGGGGGGGGGGGGGGGGGGGGGGGGGCATGTCCTTTCCGGTGTTTGAACGCACCCTGTATGCCATCATAGTAGGGGTGTGTGTAGATATTTTAGCACTGCCAGATTCAGGTTCCAAAATCAGTCTGACGCGTTCGAGCATGTTTGCTGAAGTGTCTAGAACCATGCTCACTTTAAGCAAACCTCTGCAAACATAATCTTGTAGTCTCAGCATCATGGGCTACACCCAGGACAAATCCTTGACCACACAACATGTATGGATGAACGACCTTTCAGGAGTTGTCCTTTTGGCCAGGAGTGCACCCCATTGGAGTACACCCCATCGGTCCTTTTGCTTATTGGTCAGGACCTCCCGCTGCTGACTGCTGACTAAGTCACATCTTAGCTCAGATAACCAAACTTCAGCTCCTTTGACCCAGCCCGCTGCTGTCGAGGAACCAGCCACCCCACCAAGGCAACCTTTTCTTGTGCAGAGCCCACTCCTGGCTCTGACCTGTTGGTTCTACAACCTCTTCTTGCCCAGAGCCTATTCCGGGCCCTGAACTGTTTGTCTTGCACATTTTTTGTCCCAAGCCTATTCCTGGCTGGGAGCCAGACCTTTTGCTCCTTTTAAACCCTATCAGCCATTTTCCCATCCAAAAGGGAGGAGTAGATTCCAGAAAATGGTACCAAAGTCCTCTCCACCCCCAAGGATTGAGAGGATTCATCACATTGGCTTCATTACTTTCAACTTGAAGGTTGTGAGTTCAAATCCCGGCTCCACTAGTCTATATGTCAATGTTTCCTTGGATAAGGCAACCCCACGTTGCTTCTGACATTGCTGTTGCTGTACATAGATGTGCTGTGTGAAAATGTGAGTGAATTGATGTGAATGGAAAAAAAACTGTAATGTAAAGCAGCTTTGAGTGGTCATCAAGACTAGAAAAGTGCTATATACAGTAAGTACAGACCATTAATGGTTACCTGGTTTAGTTTTAGGATTACCTCACTTAGTCCTGACAATTAACATTTTGCATGCTATAGAGATAGTCTGAGAAGACAACCTACAGGTGTGTAGTTAGTGATCTTATGCATGACTTGATCGAAGAAGTAAGTTTGCTCTGAACCCTGCAACCAGCCTCCCAGCCTTCAGACCAATGTGGGAATTGTTGCGGGGCCCTAACCTAGTGTGGCCTGTATTCTCCATTGTCCTCCATGAGAGTGGCCTACATGGAAATACTAAAACCTAACTCTGTGAGAGAGGCGGGAATCCTAACCAAGACATTCCTTTGCAATATGAACAGCAGGTCATAAAAGAGGTGCAAAGTAAGGAATCCTGCAATCTCATTGGCTGCTCCCCTTTGATTCCACCTCTCCCTGCCTGAAGCCTTATATCTGACTCCCCGACCATATCTTGCTCTTCTTCCATGCCTTCCTCCATAGGAGGGCAGACATTGTGCTCTTCCCTGCCTTCCTCCCCTGGAGGAGGGTATACACCCCTCTCTTCCCTGCCTTCCAGGCAGACATCGCTCTCTCTTCCATGCATCACATCTTGGCTTTGGTGGCTGTATGGGAGCCGTCTCCAGGTTTCTTTAACCTGCCCTCCATGGGAACTGTGACTGACTGTGATCGTTGCTGCTCCTATCCAGCTCACACAGGTAACGGAGCAAAAATCAGCTCACCTCTCCTCGCACGATCGCTGCGATCCAATCCCCAAAGAGATTGTGCCGGTTTCACCCTAGCTGGTTGCACAAGAAACTTGTTTGCATTCAGCTATGCACCCCTTTGGATCCGCACCTGGAAGCCTCTGTAGAACCAAGCTTTCTCTCACCACTGCTGAAGAGAAGGATGCCGGAGCCGCCTTCTAATTAAGGTTGACACTTGAGCTAATTAAAGCCAAGGATCAGCCGCTGTGCATTCGGACGCTCATATAACTCAAGTGTTTTATCTTTGTTTAACTGTTGTGTGATCACCTTGCTTAGAAAGATGTTGATCACTTCTCATGTTCATTGTTGTTTGCGGTGCTTACCACCTCGCTGTTGTGTGTCTGCTTTGCTGTGTCCAGCAAGCAGACAGATCACGTATAGAGACGGTGGATGTTGTGTATATATACACAACAGACCATTTAGGCCAAAACACATATCTGAACAGTCGACAATTTTGTCGATATCAGTCGACAATTTTGTATGTAAGACTTGAAGTACACACAGCCTCTCACTGTTTTTCTTAACTCAAAAATTTAATTTTAAATCAAAAGGTAAACAAAATCTTTACACTTGTGAGAGTGCTGTGGCGCCTTTAGGAGTAAGAGCACTAGTAGGAGTAAGCAGCTGCAGCTTCTTTCATTGGAAAAATCTCTCCCCTTTTGAATTTTGACCACAGTGTGTAAGCTAAGCAGGAAACCAAACACACATCTTGTTACATGTCAGGCAAAGACTATTATCAGCATCAGTTTATGCGAAACATAACCAGACTTTTGAACGTTTAATTTCATGCACTGCGACTCGCCTGTGTAGCAGAGTTAGCCCCACTCCCTGCACACACAGAGACAGACACAGATCTCTCTCTCAGGAATCCAAACAGTAAAAAGCTGCCATACAAACAGAGTCGTTAACATCAGCACTTAGCAAATAACTGTTGTTTTTCCCTTGTCGTTTGGAGAAAAGCCAAACCATATTACATATAATGGAGGTATTCTTTTTTAGTGACCAACTCCTCTGTTTTGTTTTCATTTTCAGCCACGGCTTCCTGCTACAGTCTGATTCAAACCTGCTGGGGAATGAGAAATCCACAACACTGCCTGTGTTGCTTGTGTCTTGACTTTTAACATTAACTTTAGCAGCTGAAAACGTAAACAAGTGGGTCAGGCTTGTATTTTGACTTTGAACAGTACCTTTACTTGGTAGGCAGGGTGTGGACTGTGCCCAATAGCCAAGTAGCTTGACGTCGTACCGTTGTGATGATAATGAACAATGACATTGAATGAAAACAGACACTGGACAAAAAATAGCGGACATTCAACATTCTTTTTTTCCTGCTCGGTCTGTGGCTGTTTGTCTCAACAAGTCATTAAGGTTTTGCCTCAACTTCCCCAATACTTAGACTGATCCCAAGGAAGTGGTGTTTTTCTGTCACCCAATCAGCTGACTGTTGTGGGTGTAGCTGGACTAACCGTATCATTTTACTCTAGTACCCCAAGGGAAAGGTACCAAAGGATGGATGGATGGATGGATGGATGGATGGATGGATAGATAAAGAGTACTGCTTGGTTGTAACTTTAGACGGTGAAGTTGAATAGCACACATTTGTTCAAAATAGGATCACTTTTTTTCTTTAACACTACAGTAAATATTAATGTTAAAAGCCAAGACAAATCTGTCTATATATAGCTAACTAGTTAGCTAACAGGCGAAATATCTTTTGAAACCGTGTTGGCATCGTCCAGAACTCCAACATGCCTCCTCTTCGAAATGCTCATTTATAACTGACGTGCTCCGGTGATATGCGAGCTCAGGTTTACACACGTTTTTTTTTTTTTTTTTTGCCATGTCGCACTGATATTTACCTGCCATCTCCCACTGAGACTTCCAGCAGAAATAGGTGGTAGAATTTGAGATGTCACCCTCTGTATGAAAGATCATGTTGTTCAGGTCCATGGCGTGAAAAAGCAATGTGATGTGAATTTGTTTGGCGACTGATTTTATTATTGGCTTTTGTTGACAACTCTCACCTAATCATTGCAACCCTATTACAATGTTTAAATTGAATCAATACATCTAATACCAATAATGAAATCGATTTGTAACTTCTCTAGTAACAAGAAAAACTGTTAACCTCTCTTCAGGCGATTGATTACAGTGTATGTTTGTAGCTAATAATGAGAAAAGCTACCAGCTCTTTGATGGACGCCCACGTCCACCCCCCTCTGCTTCTACCCAAAACACACACACACACACACAGCTTGTAAACCCAAACCTTTAACCACCACAATGTTGCTAGGAAACCATGGGGTTCCATAAAAATCATGTTCACACACACACACAGAACTCATGTCTTTTTAAGCTTCCACTACTCTTTTCATACACCATTGTTTTGTGTGTTGTGACAGTGTCGGGTCTCATGTTCATGTTTTGTAGAATAAACAAATGAAGTCCAACACTGACTAGATACCTAATCACACCCTTGTCTTTACAGTAATAGTTATGTCGAGTTTTCACTTTAGAGTTAAAGGTCAAGTTAGTATAAATGTGGACTTCACCTTTGAAAAGCATTAAATGAAAGCATTCATTTTATTTCGTGACAGGCACCAATACCACTTTTTTTTTTCTATATAATGCCAATACAGCAAAAGTTTTTGAAAACACATTTTATTTGCCTTACTTTGATTGTGAACAAAATACATTACATACTTTTGTTGCATTTTCACTATAAGATGGTAGATCAGTATTTCAGCCTTCAGGTACTTACATCGATTTGTTCAGGAACCTAGAATTGAATGAATAATACTTTATATCTAGTGGAACCTAACCCTAACCCTAACCCTATGTTGAAGGAGTTATTTTTCCCCTCCTCTTGACAGTCTTGACACTCAGCACAGGTTCTAAAGTGCTCTAAAGTATTTCCAACCTGCTGACATTGCATCACATCTGCTTATTGCCACACACCTGCTTAGCTCACTTAAAAATATGTAAAATGGTATTGGGTGAAAGAGTATAAGAGTAGTAATACAAATATAAGTACATGAGGGCAAGATGAGACCTAATGCTGGTATTGGTACCGGTGCGCCCCTGACTTCAATCATAAGATGAATGGAAGATGATAACATAGTTTCTATTTGATGCAGTGATGCAGACAAAAATGTTGTGTTGCACTTCCTGAAAACTCAATAATTTGCAACATCTGTACTTTTGTTCCCGAGTACATGTGAAGCTCCATACACTCTAGATCAGATCAGACAATGGGCTGCATTTTCAAACTGAGAAATTTTGCTGGGCCAGACATTGTCTGTAAGCAGCAGGTGACTGGAAATTTGAACCATCACAAACATATGTACGGTGCATCAAAAACTTCATTTAAAAAAAATACTGACTGTGAGATACTAGCCATGAAAATGTTTTGGTCATACCTGTCCTTTGCAAACTAAAATTAAAATTAAAAATTGAATTGTGATTAAATGTGTTATCATATTTGGCCTAGGTGTAACTCAAAGTGCATTAAATCAAAATGTGCACAATATTAACAACAAGGACAGTGAAATGTGATTTTCTAGTTTTTTATTCTGTTTCTGGTGGGACCGCTGGCTGGACCACATGTGGCTGCCATTTGAATAGGCTGATTCTAGATTCTACATTTACCTTAATGGTTGGTGGTAACCTTTCTTTAGATAAGTGGTTCTCAAAATTTTTCTGCCTTGTCCTTTGGAGGACAACATCTTTCCAACTCCCTTCAAAATGTACCTGAAATAATGTGTCTGTTTGCAACCTTATTTTCAACAAACCTTGTGACACTGTTCCATCTGTCAGTTTTTGCCAACTGGAAAACAATAAGTTATACAATCTGCCCAAAAAACATAGGCAGATATTTGTGAGGAAAGACCAGTAAATCGGTTTGAGTCTTTATTACTGCCTTACTAGCTCCATTGCATCTGTTACTTCAGGTTTGCAAAACTGGGTTACAGGTTTGTTAGTGCCACTTGGGAATTATACTTGGTTTCGAGTTTAGATCTGTACTTAAGGATGCGGTGAAGGGTAGTAGATTCCCCTCTGCCCTGTGCTCTGTGAGTACATGCTTCCTCTCCACATCAAAGCCACAAATCACTGACTGTCTTCAGGGTTGAGTACCCCTTGTCAAATCAAAACTCATCACTCCGTCATCACTATGTACGTTTAGATTACCTTAAAGCTGTGGTTTCCAAAGACTGAGTTGGGAACCAGGGTCGTGGGAGATATTTTTTTGGGTCTTCAAACATGTTTCAGAATCTCCCCAAACATTAACTGTTGTAAACAGCACGCATGAAATAAATTTGCCAAATATCTCTTAAAATATTAGTAACATATATGGTTGTGTTAAAAAGAGAACCTCCCAAAGTTGCTCCTCACGTTTGCAATTGTTGTGAATAATATTGTAATGTGGCTCATAATTTTAAAAAGTGGGTCACCGTATTATGGCTGCAACTGATGATTATTTTCATTGATTCATTTGTTGATTATTTTCTCTGTTATTTGATCAGTTGTTTAGTCCATAAAATGGCAGAAAATGTTAAAAAATAATGATTGGTGTTTCCCAAAACGTTTTCAAATTTCCTATTTATGTGCAAATTCCAAAATTATTCAGTTTTAAATGGTCAGTCTTTAAACACTCAGACCAATTAGTCGATTATCGAAATAGTTACATCAATCAATTGATAATTGATAAATTAATTAATTGTTGCAGCCCTACACCAGATAGAAAGTTTGTGAAACACACACAGTGTGACGAACCTCAAACCATTACATCAATATAATGTCATCATTGCAGTTATTATCATAAGCTTGAGGCTAAAGGTGAAATCTTACACCAGTCTTTCCAGGCAGTAGTAGAAGTAGTACTGAGGGGACAGTGGCTCAGTGATAGAGCAAGTCATATTTCAACTGGAAGGTTGCGGGTTTGATTCCTGAATGCAAGGACGGCAAAACTGTAGTGTCTGTCAGTCAGCTTTGATTGACACTACAGTGCTATATAAATACAGACCATTCACTACTCGTAGTGGTTCTCCCCATGACCAGTTAACTAGCCATTTATGTTATGTGTAAGGTTATTTAAAAGCTTTAGGTTGAATGATATTCTAAAATGCTGTGAACATGCAACATTTTGAGTCTGGATTGTATAAACAGCCCTACTAGAAATAGGCCAAATATTCTTAAATTAATTCTATTCTTGTTTTAGGAAAAACACTATGCCTTGCTCTGCGGTAAGCAAATTTTACTTGGCTAGAATACTTAAAACTAGCTTGTAAAATAAATCTGCAGCCACTATGTACGAAATGTGAGAATGGCGGGTTTATCACAAACAAAGAATGTCTGTCTTATAAGACGTTTACTTAAAATGAGTCTTGATCAAGCTGACTTGAATTTACACACCAATCTGTGGTTGTGCATTTTACCTCTATATTTAACACAACCTTAATATAGATCAGTAGTAAACACACAAACGTGGATTATTACTTGGGTTATGTTTTTTTTTCAAGGCTAAAATCTAAAACAATTTACCATAATCAAGGTCTTTTACTTTCTTGAAAATCAATTTTTGCAGTATGTCTCTCAAAGGTGAGTTCAATTCGTGTGGAAAAACCAGCTGTTCATCTTTACTCGGTGCAGTTAACCCAGCTAACTCTGTAATCCTCCTCGAGGAGACATGACTGTCTCTACCCAGTGCTGAGACATTCACCATGTCTTCTAAAAGCAGTGGGATAAATCTTTTCCTGTAACAGGCCTCATTAAGAAGTGAAGTTGTGGTTTGCACGTCGGGTACCAAGCTGTTTGGGAGTCAAGGCTTTCCTTAACCCAATGTAGAATCTTCACACAGTTGGACTGGACAGTGATTAAAGTTAAAAAAAAAAAAAAAAAATATATATATATATGTATATATGTATATATATGTCTGTCCAATATCACCTACTGTTAAATGTGTCAAGGACAGGAAAGCAGAGGCAGAAAGTCATGTTTTTAATGTTTATTAAGAGCAATAATGGCACATGGAAGAAAGGAATCAATCTATTTGTTTTAGCGTTACGTTTGCTTGACCTTTTGATTTTTAAGATGTCCAAACCAACGTATAATATTCAAACAACACACAGACTGAGCAGAAGCAGTAAAACATACTCCCGTTGATGAAACTCCACAGCTTTCTTTAAAAAAGCATATACTATATGAGAAGTCAGTGGGTTTTAAGATTTAAGGCCTGCGCCCTAAGTTCTTCATGTTTACTACAGTATAGTGAGAGCTACATACAACATATTGTTTTCTCTCTTTACACAGATAACTATTTATGGCCACTGGCTTATATATGAAGAAAAAAAGTGTCTTAGTGATGAAAATACAAAACCTTTATTGTCACTGCACAGGTACAAAGTTGGGACATTGTGTAAAACTAGAATAAAAAAACAGCAAATAAAAACATGACTTTCTGCCTCTGCTTTCCTGTCCTTGACACATTTAACAGTAGGTGATATTGGACAGACATATATATATATATACGTATATATATATATATGTCTGTCCAATATCACCTACTGTTAAATGTGTCAAGGACAGGAAAGCAGAGGCAGAAAGTCATGTTTTTAATGTTTATTAAGAGCAATAATGGCACATGGAAGAAAGGAATCAATCTATTTGTTTTAGCGTTACGTTTGCTTGACCTTTTGATTTTTAAGATGTCCAAACCAACGTATAATATTCAAACAACACGCAGACTCAGCAGTAAAAGCAGTAAAACATAGTCCCGTCGATGAAACTCCACAGCTTTCTTTAAAAAAGCATATACTATCTGAGAGGTCAATAGGTTTTAAGATTTAAGGCTTGCGCCCTAAGTTTTTCATGTTTACTGCAGTATAGTGAGAGCTACATACAACATATTGTTTTCTCTCTTTACACAGATAACTATTTATGGCCACTGGCTTATATATGAATAAAAAAAGTGTCTTAGTGATGAAAATACAAAACCTTTATTGTCACTGCACAGGTACAAAGTTGGGACAATAAAAAAACAGAATACAATGATTTGCAAGTTCTTTTCAGCCTATATGCAAATAAATACACTTCAGTGACGTGATATTTAATGTTTAAACCGATACATTTTATTGTTTATTTGCAAATATTCACTCAAAAAGTTTGGACATTGTCAATAAAAGACTGGTAAAGTTAACGAATGCTTGTTTGGAACATTCCACAGGTGAACTGGTTAATTGGAAACAGGTTAGTGTCATGATTGGGTATGAAAGGAGCGTCCACATAAGGCTCCGTAGTTCACAAACAAGGACTGGGCGAGGTTCACCACTTTGTGAGCAACTGTGTGAGCAAATACTCCAGCTGTTTAAAAACTTACAATTGCAATTAACTTTAGGGATTTTATCATCACAGTCCATAGTGTCATCAAAAGATTCACAGAATCCAGAGAAATCTCATCTGCATGTAAACGGCAAGGCCGAAAATCAACATTGAATGCCCATGACGGCATCATTCTGTAAAGGATATCGCCACATAGGCCCAGGAACACTTCAGGAAAACTGATTGTGTTGCTGCCATCAAAATCATAATGAGCTATTTTTTTTCATGAAATGATAAAACGTCTCACTTTCAACATCTAATATGTTGTTTCTCTATAAGGAACAAAATATGGGTTTTATTAACATTTTACCCAGTGTCTAAACTGTCAAATTGTTTTGGGAAATCATGGACGTTGTGTCCTCTGGGCTAAAGAGAAAGTGGACCATCCAGATTAATATCTGCTCAACGTTTAAAAGTCACAATCTGTGGTGGTATGGAGTGAGTTAGTGCCCATGATATGGATAACTTACACATCTGTGAAGGAACCATTTATGCTGAAAGTTACTTACAGGTTTAGTAGCAACATGTGCTACCATCCAAGCTACGTCTTTTTCAGGAACGTCCCTGTTTGTTTCAGCAGGACAATGCCAAGACACATTCTGCACATGTTATAACAGCATGGTGTCCTAGTAACGAAAATATGAACTGAATAAAGCATAAAAAAAAGACAACTGAGACCCCGGGCTGTTAAGCAATTGTATTTGTACATCAAGCAAGAATGGGAAAGAACTCCACCTACAAAGATTCAACAATTAGTGTCCTCAGTTTTAAATGTGGTTAAAAGCAAAGGTGATGTAACACAGTGGTAAATATGCCCCTGGCCCAGCTTTTTTGGAAAGTGTCGCAGGCATCAAATTCAAAAATATTTGCAAAAAACAACAAAATGTATCAGTTTGGACGTTAAATATCTTTTATACAATGTCCCAGCTTCACTGGAATTGGGGTTCGTTTTAGGTTGCTTGCTGAATAAAGCAAAAGAATAGTAGCCACAGCAACCCCACTGCACCTCACATGATCCATCTTTCAATCAGTCGGCAGCTCTGCTGGTTAGCACCGATTCAATAATGACATCGTGTTACGACGCCTACCAATAAGTGATTTATATATATATAAAACTCACTAACACACATGCGACTTGACCACTCTGACGTGGAAGCAAATTATGACACACTCTCGTCAACTCTCTTTCTGCAGTCTGTTTCTGTCCAAGTAAAACATTTACGGCCAGGAAGTTGGGAACGATGGTCGGTTACTCTGATCAGTCACCTAAATCTGTTATTTTCGACCATGCTTAATTGTACCTTGTCTTTTGCAATAGAGTAGGCAATTACTTATGTGATATCACCGCTTTTGTCATATGGCAGGTCGCTAGTCAGAGAAGACGCTAGGGTCTGCTGTTGTGGTGTGCAGCTTTATGCGGGTCCGGCATGTACTTGGGTCTCAGAGTGTAAAGTCTCTCCAGTGGACGGCCCTGCTTCAGGCGTCTCTTTTTCTCAGTGGGTAGCGAAGCTAATATAACCACTTGTAATCGTGCACCCCGAATGTCTGTTGAATATCCAACTTGAAACATATTTCACCACAGTTTTCTCCTTCATGGTGTGTCGTCGTGTGCATGGCTGCGGTGATGAAAACAATACCACATGGGCCTCCCCGTGCTGGCCTCGTACACCAACCTAACACGACATTCACTGCAGGTATTTTAGTGACATGACTTGTTCAAAGCACCATTTCTGTCATTGTCATTGACTGTTCAGGTTGTGTGTCAAAACGTGGATGAAATGGGTCCTGTCAAAGTTATATCGAGTTTATTTTGTTTTTATATTGAGGGAAAGTTCTATCGCGATATACTGTACTGTATATCCTCATGGCATTATCGCCCATCCCTGACATGAAGACAGTTTGTGTAACAGAAGAGGACAAGAGGGATAGGGTGAGATAAGGGCAGATTATTCACTGTGGCAACCCCTAAAGGAAGAGGCCAATAGAATAAGAAATGAATCATTTCATGTTGAAATCTGTTTTGAATGCATTTTAAACCACAACACGAATTTGTCCCCTCTTCACTGTATCAATTTTGTTATTGTGAACATAAAATTAGCTTCGTTATCAGTTAGAATCCTGTTTAATGTTATTCCCCTTAAAGTAACACAGTGTCGGATTTGTTCTCGGGTTGCTCCTGCAGGTGATCAGACCAGGTACAGTAGCCTATGTTGTAGCACTTTATACAAGTGTGGTTAATTTGTTGTATTTTTCAAATTATTAAAAAAAGGGGAACCTAGGTGACATTCACCCTGTTATAAGTTGATTTTCTATTAAAATAATCTTGGAGAAATTATTTGATGGTTGGAATCCTACAATATGTCTCTAAGAATACACAGATGTAATAATTTTAGTTTTATTGAATTTTCATTACTTTGTCAAATTATCTGTTTCGGAATCATTGGAGTAAAACCATGTAATTTTCTTGTAATTAATGTTTGAAGACATTTTAAAAGAATTATAATGATGTGAGACCTCTACACTCTTCACTAGCCTCTTCATCATCTTAGGCTCTCAATACACCAGAATGAGCTTTATGTTCCACCTTCAAAACTGTAGTTTTTTTAAAAGGCTACAACTGTTTTTTTTTTTTTCCTCAGGATGAATACTTGTGATGTGCTGCTGGTTCAACCCATCTTTTTTTATTTCAGGGTAGACACAAACTCCCTGGAGACAAATTATGCACCACAGTTGCCAGAGCACCATCGTCCAGCAGTGTGTAATAACCAGCCTAGTCAGGAAGTGCTCACTTGATTTGTGGATGCTCTTTGAAAGTGTGATTTATAAGCATCTAGTTACCGTCCATTGGAAAGACCTACAGCAAAGCCTCCCTGAAGAGGAACACAGTTTTTAAACTAAAGATAGTCACCAGTTGTATTTCAGTTAACACAAATCTATATCAGTACACAGTGAGGTGTGTGTTTTCATGGCCATAATGGCAGACGTCTTAACATAACGCCTATATTTTGTGACCAAATTCTTAAATAGGTTTAGTGTTCGTAACTGGCTTTGAACGCACCACAGAGGACACCGCAGAGGACACTAGAACACTTCCCCAGCCCTTCAACCTGATGTAGACTCAAACTGGCAACCCTCCAATTACAAGCCAAGTTCCCTTTATAACTTGGCCATGGGCTGCCCTGACCTTTTAGCTGTAAAGATTCATCATAATATAGTATGGTATTCTGTCTTTCTTTTAAGAGTTTGAATGGAGCTTCAATCAGGACCTGTCGGCCATCTTGGTGAAGCAGGAGGAACCTGATGTGGGTCAAAGGTTAGATCCTCAGCCTTTGGAAGGTCCACCGCTCATATTAAACCCCGCCCCCCCACACAGAGGATCAACCTGGAAGCACACGGTTAGCATCCGCACCCACAACAACGGCATGCTGTACATTCTGTGTGACGTTTGCATGTTCTCGCCGTGTGCGTGTGTGGGCTTTCTCCAGGTTCTCATGTGGAAGATAAAGTGGTGGAAAATCAACGGATGATTTGTTGAATATTTGAATAATCAAAACTCGGTGCATGAGAGCTAGTGAAAGTTATGCAGGGTTCACAGTATGTTGAGCTAAGAGTAGCAGCTAATGAGATGCATTAAAACTCCACAAACTAAACATTAATAGATGTACCACAAATTAAGAAGTCATTGGAGTTAAATATATATATGTATTCATCAGTGAAACTAATTAATTGAAATTAAAAATAGTTGTATTAACTGATTGACTTTTTTTATCAAACAATTTATCAGTGAGTGGAATATTCAATGCCATCCCTATTCAAGAGCAGTGTGATCATCAGTTTCACTGTTGTTGGTGTACATGTTGTATTTTGCAGGAGCACAGTCAAGAAGAAGTGAAGCCTGTGGCTATAAAAGACGAACCCAGGGAGATTGGACAGTATCTCAGCGTTGCCAGTGGTACATGCAACATAAACACACCCACACATGGCACTCGTGTCACAACTTGAGAGCTCAAGATCATTCAGACATTAAAATGTTTGCCAGTCGGTCACACATCTTCACATACGTGCTGCACATGCCGGTCAAATGAAATCAAAACCCACCCTAAAAAGATTAAATTCCCCCTGAATTTGTCTTCTCGGGCAGTGTTCAAAAAACTAGTTATAAATTATTTTTTTGAACACAGTCTCACTCCGACCTCTCCCTGCCCACAGATGATGCTCTCCAGCTCCCGCCCACCCCTCCCAGCAGTAACCACGGCGACAGTGACGGCTCCCTCCCTCCCTCCTCGCCTCACCTCCCCTTGCCCCCGTCCTCGCCTCAGCCACAGCAGAGACCAGGAGGTCGTGCCTCTTCCTCCTCCTCCTCCTCCTCAGCCATATCATCTTCACCACTCCTCACTGCACCACATGTGAGTACAAGAGCAGATTGTAAGGCTTAGTCAGGGAGTAATTAAAGAATATTACCTTGTTTTTACCTAATTTTACTATAATTACATGTCCATGCACAGTTTTAGCTGGTCCTATGCTGGTTTTAATCAAAGTAACACAATGATTAGCTTTTTTCCTCATGCCATGTCATGTAAATTTCATGTACAGTAAGCTCTCCAGCAATATTCCTTTGTTGCACACAGGAAGTGATACATTTTATGTCAAGACAGACGAAGGCAACAGCAACACTGAGCTCGTAAAGTGAGACAGCTGCTGCATGTGCTGCTGCTGTATACGGGACACAAATCAATCCCTTGACAGAGCATAACATCAATAGCAACAAACTATTGTTTTACTTTGTTTTACTAACTGCAAATTATATCGTTACAGACTTTGAGAAAATTCTACACATTATCTTTACGTATGTTAAATTGTCTAGTACTGTGTTGAGATGTTGGGAATTAGATTTAACTTGAATACTTGAGTATAATGTAGATTTTTGTGTGAACCAGCAACCACTCTGGGGTAAATCAGTCCTTTCATTGGTTGATAATATCACAGTTTTAGTGAAAGTCTGAATATTCAGTGTTTGGTTGTCCAATTCAGCAGCTTTCAGTCCTCTAAAATGTGATGTATATTCATTCTTGTGCAATAACGCAAATCCTTATGCCTGCAAAAGACAAAACAGACGTATCTGTAAAATAATAACATCAAATAACAGAATTTTCTTGCACCGTTATGCAGCAGTCCTTATTTAACAATAGCAGCAGTTTCAGTACTTTTTTCATTAATCTTTTTTTTTTTTTTTTTTTGAAAAGCACGAGTGTCTTTGAATGCACCACTGATATTTGATCAGTATAACCAGGGTGCAATTTGTGGAAAAAATCTGGGGGGGAGGGGGGGTTTATGTATGTTGCATTCCTCCAAAAGTACACAGTAAAAGTACTTGATATTACTTAGGTATAGAATATAGGAGGTACTGAGTCAAATGACAGTGAAATCATAAACTACTAATAAAAATGATGTATTTTATACCACACAGGGTTATTTGCAGTGTGTATATAGTATATTTTTTATTTTATCTGTATTGCACATTTGGTTGCATGTATATATTAATACACATACACAATACATTTTACTAATGTTTTATTTGACATAATTGTTTTACATTTAATCAAAATGATAATATATAATTGTTTTCACATATAATTTAATTTTTTTTTCTTTTTAGTACATTGTGCACATTTTAGATAGGATTTTATTTTGAAAACCAGAAATAGGACTGCTAGATTCGGACCATTTCAGTTGGTGTACCGTAAAGGAGAGAATATCGGCACACATTTAGGAGCGGCTGATTTGACCACAGTTAAGCTAGGCAGGTGTCACCTCCGAGTGCAAGCGTGTGCAGGCGCTGGCGGAGTAGTCCATTTCTGATTTTATTATTTACGTTACGTATTTTCATGTTGCAGCATTTTATTTTATGCGTTTTTACATAGTCTGTTAGGGGCGAGGGGGACACATTATGTCCCCACCAGGGACAAAAATAATTCAGCAGAGACAGGGATAAATAGACCGGGTGGTAAATCCTCACCACCCCCCTCAGAAAATCGCACCCAGAGTATAACTCTCTGCCACTTGAATTCAGGGTTCACCCAAAGATGTGCCAAACTCAAATCGAGATAGTATGTTCTGTTTTTCTTGCCCCTCCATTGACACACTTATTAGTACCACACATCAAGTTACTTATTATATATAAATGTGGACTTTGAAAACACAGAGGGGGGTTGTAAGGGGGTTAAGCCCCTAATTTGTATTTTGTTCCCTCTTTTTTAGCTTTAGACGTCTAGTAAAAAATACTGAGTACAGCTAACTATTGGCTAAGATACCCGTGATGACAGGCCTGTTTGTGCTGTTATATATATGGCTATTTATGTATGAAAAAAAATCAAATTTGATCTCCAATTTGTTTCTTTATATATTGTAATCTATAAGCTTGCTTTGTTCAGAATTTCATGTTATTTGACTTCATCTGGCCCTCAGCTTGGAGAGATTTTGATTTCGGCCCATTCTGTAATTGAGCCCGACACCTCTGCCCTAAGATAAATTATAATACTCTAATTACACTGTTGAAATGTGCAGAAGCTGCAGGGTTCAGGACCTCTCATACTGACAGAAGAAGAGAAAAGGACGCTGGTTGCTGAGGGTTACCCAGTACCGAACAAACTGCCACTCACCAAGAGTGAAGAGAAGGCACTGAAGAGAGTCCGGAGGAAGATTAAAAATAAGGTAAACACTGCACCTTTTCCCTGAGTTCATTTTCACAGCTGGACTCGGCATCCAAATGACCGCAGACGTCGGCTGTTCAGAGTCAGCGACTCAGAATTCAGATGCGCTGTAACCATGTGTCACCAAAGCAGCCTGCTTGTACAACATTTCAGACTATTTTTTATTACCATTTCTGTACATTTCACATGAAACAGTTACACTGTAAATGTGCTACACTATATTTATATAGCGAGCTAGATAGATAGGTAGATACTGTATTTACACTACAATTTTTCCCATTCATTTATCCTCACCTTCACAATCTCACATTAATAGAGCACATATATGTACTGTGCATTTACTATCACACACCGTTCATACCCATTCACACACTGCGGTAGATTCGTGGCGCCAGGTACAACCTTCGAGTTGAATGGCACCTAATATTAATTTGAACATTATTTTGAATAGTTAAACCTGAATAGTTTTTTTTAGAAAAAAATCAAATGTTCATTTTAATGGATGTAGTACGTAATAAATCTTAAAGTTACAGTGTATATTATTTCTGGAGCTATATTAGCAGAAATATACACATGTTGTATAATCACCATATAATAATTATTTCTCTAGCCTTAGAATAATCCCTTCATAATAATATAATCACGGGCCGCTAGTCCTAAGTCCTCCACAGTCGTGACATGCCATGTCTCTACAGGACCCTGATGTGGACAAACCTGATGCGTGTCCAGCTTGGAGGTTCACGCTGCACTGATGTAGGAGAAACTAAGGCCCAACTCGGATTTGTTAGCATATCCAATCAGAATCTGATCTTTCTGAACAACTGTTCACATTATATTGCAAGTGATCAGATCCGATCTCCGTGTGCCCATATTGACATAGTCTGGTCTAGTCTAGTCTTGCACATGGATTTTTATAGTTACAGTATGGTTTCTTTCCCAAATGGTTATTTGGAGTCATGGTGCAAACTTTCGTCTGACTGCAAGGAAGCGACAAAAAAAGGAGGAAAGTTTTGTCTTTTGTGCTACCGTCACCACTGGAGTAGCAGTTGAGTGGGGCATGTGCTGCAGGCAAACTAGCAATGCCTGATGGAATTGCGTGTTATTGTTGTCTTCCACGGTTTTATCTTCCACTGCGTCAATCGTTTAATATTCCTCCAATTAACTTCTGTCTCTCCGGATACCGAAAACGTGCTCGCAACAGATGGCAGAAGAAAACGCGGGAAAACATGACTGATGATGGACAAAGCTTATAAAGTGACGCTGGCATCATGTGTTTTCTGCTGCACAGGTAATTTCACATACGTATCTAAAAGTCATCTATAGCTTGAAGGCCGTAACTAGAACACAGGGCAGTGTTTGTGTTTCTGTATTTCATCGGTAAAGTTGCTAATGCGCATAACATCTTCATATATTCTACTCTGACTTAATAATGTAACATTACAGGGAGTAAGGCTACATAAATTAGGGATTTTCCTTTGACTGTGTTGCTGTTAGCACTGGAGTTAGTTAATAACCATCCCACAAACTGTGTTCAACTGTGGTTATAGCTCTAAACTATTGTTTCTCACCAACTCTGTCCAACATTACTGCTGCTTCAAATGGGACAGACAGGCACGTTACTGAAATTATGCAGTAATGTTCTGCCTTTGTACTTTATATTCTAATGTATCACACATTGTACCTTACATAGATGAGTGTTTAAATGTCATCAGAGCGGCCTCAGAAGATCAGGATGACAGCTTTAATGAGGAGCATCTTCCACCAGTCAGTGTAAGGTATGTTTTCTGTCCGTCTATAATCTATTGACAGTCGCGCATAATAACTCATAACTGACAGAAAAAAAATATTTGTTAGCAAATGTATGTACACAAATATCTGCACTCAAGGTGAATTATGGCTATGTTTGACACAGCTGTACTAACTATTCAATTAATCTTGAGATGTGCAATATTATTTTCTTGTGTTTTTCCTTTTGTTTCATTCAGATTTTATTCAGAGGCATTTCAGAATCATTCCGATGTATCTGGTCAAATGCTTCGTCTTCAGTCGCCCAGTGTATGAGGCCGTAATTCTGCTCGCTGCACTCGACTACGGTGTCTACGTCAAGACCAATGCTGAAAAACAAAGAAGGTTAAGAAGTGTGTCTTTACAATTGAGATATTTTCTTTCACTCTGTTGGTATACACATTCATTATATAGATAAATTCCATAAAAGTGATATTTGCTGACATAGTCACTTAACTTTGAATGGATAGGTAAGAAATATTAATTTAAATTTTTTGTAATTACAGTTTCAAAAGGCTGTCCAAGAAAGATACTAGCTGATACAGTGTGTATGCCCTGGGAGAAGAGAAAACCTACACCTTCATCTCTGAGCTACAAGCAATGATTGTGCAGAGGCTCAACACCGGAGTAGGGAGTTTGGCTTCATTCCACCCATTCCTACACCATCCACCATCCACCATCCACACCACTGTTGATGCAGATACAAATCAGGAGAGGACTGGGTAAGTGACAGACACGTGACTGCCTTTAGTGCAGCATATCACCAACAATCATGCCCTGAATTGAACCTAATATGTAATATCACTGTCTTCAACAGGACCTGGCTTCCAGACAGCTGCTGATGTGGACTGAAAGCAGCTGGAGTTTACCACACTTTTATTTCAATCAACAATAAACTGCTGAATCATGTGCCTCTGGGGCAGTTTTTTTCTGTTACTGCATAGATATTTATATGTGATACTGTTGAAATTAATACAATTTATTACTTAGGTAGCACTGGTGCCAATCCGAGCTGACATAGGGCGAAAAACAGGGTACACCCCGGACAAGTCACCAGTCCATCACAGGGCCACATAGAGACAGACAACCATCCACTCGCACGTTCACAACAATGGGCAATTTAGAGTGTCCAGTTAGCCTAATCCCCAAACCTGAATGTTTTTGAACTGTGGGAGGAAGCCGGAGAAACCGGAGAAGATCCATGCACACACAGGGAGAACATTCAAGCTATCTGCAGGCAGCATCGCAGTACTTCCAGTTGTCATCTCCAGGCTCCCTGGTTTGGCCTAACACAACAAGATCCTCCCAGCACTGCCTGTGAACACAAAAAACCTTCTTCAAGGTAGAAGTGCAAAAGTGTATTTGTAGGCTTACACTGTTGGAACCTGGCCACAGATTTTCCTCTCCAGGTCTGTGTGTATGTCCCTAAAGTTAATGTCCAGTTAACATCCCTGCACTGATGCATCATCAGGGAGGCATGAAAAAATAGTTTAGAATTTGGTCTGTCAAATAATGAGATAACACATCAAACTGATGAAGATCACACTGTCATTTTCAGGATTATGTAAAGTACACATATGCTAACTGCTGTTTCTTCTGACTCATCCATGCGTCCTGACCCCCTTTTAATTCAGTACATTAACATCTCTCTGCCACGATTGTTGTCTAAAATAACACTAACTGTCTTCCACTTCAATCCAATTTATAAAGCACATTTAAAAACAACAGCGGTTGACCCAAAGCGATGCACAATAGTATTAAAAGAAATAAATAAACGGATGAAAAACACGCGAGTAGACATGACATCTCACCCAACAATGCAGAACCACGGACTCACACTGTTTCAAATGCAAAGGGGGACAGTTGAGTCTTCAAAGGAGATTTAAAATTTGGCAGAAAAGGGGCCTGCCTAATGTGTAATGGCAGTCCATTCCACATCTTAGGAGCTGCATCTGCGAAAGCCCGATCCCCTCTGAGCTTCAGCTGTGATTTAAGTACAACTAAGAGCCGCTGATCAGGTGATCTTAGACACCACAGAAGCTCATATGGCTGCAGCAGGTCAGAGAGGTAAGGCAGAGCAAGACCATTTAGACATTTGTACACAAATAAAAAGGATTTTAAAATCCACTCTCTAATGTACTGGGAGCTAATGAAGGGAGGCCAGAATGGGGGAGATGTGCGGCAGGCAGGAAAGGGAGGCCTGGCTGACCCCAACATAGTCCAGAAGGATCGTAATAAAAGCATGAATAAGTTTTTCAAAGTCCCTCTCCAAAATCTTGGCCATTTGCCTCAATTGGAAGAAGCAGGGTTTTTTTTAGAACAGAGCAAATGTGCTTGTCAAGTTTTAACTCACAGTCCATTTTTACCCCCAGATTATTAATGTCTTGATCATATACGGGTACCTGGCTAGTGTGTGTGTGTGTGTTGCCAAAATCTTTCACTCTGGTAACCCTTAAAAAGGGAGAAGCTGAAAGAAAAAGAAAATGACTACGTCGAGAGAGCGGTGCTCTTATTGCCCCAGCTCCACGTGCAAACGTCGGGGAAAAGTCTGAATCGGGTGTGTTGGAGCAGGGCAGTGTTTCCTGAGGACCAGGGTTGGGAACCACTGCTCTACAGGGCTTCTGTACGGTGGAAGAAGCTGCCTTCGGATATTACAAACATTGAGAACTGTGTCAAATATAGAAAGACTGTGGTAAAACTTGATTCCATCCAGTTATTTATTTCATTCTTTTCGTGTTTTCTTGTTATGTAGTTAATCCTGATTTGCCTTTTTTTTATTTTTTTGTCTGTTTATTGCTTCTCATGTGATGTTTTTATACTACCAGAACTGCTTTGTTCCAGTGCATTTTCTTTTCTGTGGACCCCAGGAAAGACTAGCAGCCACTTTGTGGAAGCTAATAGGGATCCTAATAAAGAGTAAAGAATGAAAAAAAAAAGAAATTCTGTGATTTTTCTTAATGTAAAACAGGTTGGGCGGCACCTGGTGTTGACATGATTGATTTCAAACATCTATTGTCGTTTGCTGCAGATACTATATGCTCAAAAAGAAAATGAGGAGAAGATATTAATGTTTCTCTGTGTTTTTTTCCCCAGATCTCAGCTCAGGAGAGTCGGAGAAAGAAGAAGGAGTATGTGGAATGTCTGGAGAAAAAGTAAGCCTTGGAAATAAAAGTCTTCCTTTTCCACTCCCATTAGTTCATCTTTATAACTGCCAGTCTTTTTTTAAACTTTTTGTTTTCTTGTTAGTGTCCCCTTCTCTAACTTAAATAATCCAGGGGACACATGAGCTACAAGTCTGGTGATGAGGGGCTGGGCAGAAAAAACAAAGCCCAACTGTTCAGTAGGAGTGGGCTACAAATTTGAGACCTCTGCTTTAAATGTTTTGATAGTTATTAATAACCATATGAGAATAGTTCAATGGCTGACACTACCATCAGAAATTCTGCCTTTCCAATAAGATTTTAACCAACTTGGCTGAGATTATTGGAATTATTAAACTATTCTGTCAGGCCCGTGACTATACATTGCTTTTAGACACAATATTTAATAATAACTCCCAAGAAAACCCATGAAATGACACAGTCTGGTGGAAACAACAAAGGCTGTACAATGTGCCTCACTATTTTCTACTCTCTGTAGCCCATATTAATCTCCTAAAACACAAAGAGGTATTTACTGTGGTAGGAGAGGATATAGGGAACTGGATCTCAATTAAAAAATCATAAGGTACGAAAGGAACGACTTAATTCTGAATCACTGATGTGTTTGTTAGTCGTTTATAGACATCTGTTGACCAGAGAAATAAGACATCTGTGATGATTAAGAAACTTAATTGAACCCCATTTAAGTGGGAGTCCAGACGTGCATGAAAAGGAATAGCAAAATGTATTAAGCCAAAAACCAAGCCTCTCTTACTTTATTTCCAAACCGTTCAACCCGAGCTAACCCTCAAATATGCTTATTTCTATTCCTGGTCACTCCCACCAAAATATCAGCATTTTAAGCTTAGTCATCTCCAGCTCTGCCTCCCGTCTCTTAGACAGTGCCACTGCCTCCGAGCCATGCATTTTAGCAGGTTTCATTACTATCTTGCAGACCTTCCCTTTGACTGTGGCTGCTTTCCTTCTGTTACTCAGCAGCCCTGACAGCATGCCATGTATTCACTTACAGAACTAAATGAGGGAGGAATATCTTTTCTTTCCCACCATCTCATGAGAGTAATCTGTTTGCTTCGGGAAGCAGCCATGGTGTGTATGAGTAGCACAGAAAATAGGACCAATATCCCAAAACTCAAGGATGTACCGATACCGATATCAGTCTGACAGAGTAATGTAAGACCCTTTAAACCATTAAGTTGTTAACACCCATTTGTGCCAGCCATTTTAACATAAAAAATGTTTTCAGAGTATTACACGTAAACACAATACAGGCATTTTACTATGTAAAGAAAAAACAAACCGGTAATAACACATGGTCAACCTTAAGGAGTCGCCTCAACTCAATGGTTGCGGATTCGACATGTCCCTGGGCAGGACACTAAACCCTACTCTGCTCCCGATAGCTGTGCTGGCAGCGTGTTAATGGATATAAAAGATGAGTGATAGAAAATGTACTGTATGAAAGTATGTGAGTGAATGGGTGTGAATGGGTGTAAAGCAGATTTGAGTGGTCATCAAGACTAGAAAAGCATATATTAATACAGATCATTACGAACAAAAAAAAATGACAAAATAAAAAATAAAAAATATATGATGTAGTATTAACAAAGATAAATAAAAATAACATAGACATATGCACACATACACACTCACCCCTCATACTATCATATCAGATCATCCCGATTTAAGAGCTGAGTGTGACAGCACATGAGCAAAACCATGTTTTCTCGCTCTCTCTCTACATCTAAATTGTGAAGGAGCATCAGAAACTCCCTTTTTCCTACTTTGCTGCCTGTTTCTTTCCTATTCTGGTTGTTCCTCTCGGTGGCAGATCTCCAATAACCTGCTGAACACATGGGTCAGACTCTCTTGGCAAGAAGAGTGAAGGAGAGAGATGAAAATGTGGGCCTGTATTTATGTTGGTGTCATTGCTCAAAGTAAATCGGCACAGTCAATTGACATGCTACGTACAAAGAGAGTTTCCAGGTCAAAGCAAAGAGTAAAGAAAGAGAAGGGAATCAAGAGAACAGAGAGGTTATGTGCAAACACAAATCCTCCTCTTCATCCCTTGTGTTTTTGTTTCATCCATGGACATGAGGACATAATCAATCAATGACCTTTAAGAAAAGGAAGCAGCATGATGACTCGCTGAAATAATTAGTGAGATCAGTGGGATTAGTAGAGAGGACCAATGGAGGGAGAAGAAAAAACAAGGCATAATAATAATAATAATAATAATAATGCACATTTTGACTTATAAAGCACCTTTAAAGGCTTCCAAGGTTGAAAAAAAACAAGGATAGACAATAATTCAACATCCCCCTTTTTTCCTTTCGTCTGTGTATTTTTATTCAAAATACAAATATATAAAAAGCAAAATTCACGTCTCAGAAATCCAACATTTCACATTTCATAAAATAAGCACATTCAGGTTCATCAGTACAGGGATTCCCAAACACTGAGTCTTTAGGTTCCCAAACAAATTAGCTAATTTTTCCCTTTTAGTTCATTTTTATGTGTATATTTTTACATACAAATACATAAAATTAAGTCAATATGACTGTAATATGCATGGTTTTGCGCTTGTTGTGACTGATGTGATTTGAGTGTGTCCCCATGCTGAAAGTTTGGAAACACTGCGTTAGTAAAAGCTGGCAAAACGTATTGAAGTGCAAAGTCTGAAGACTATATTCATATCGTCATTATAGTTATATATCCATCACTTTAGGAACACTGGTATTAAATGTGACAAGTTCCTCCTGTAATGTTCCAAGGATAATGGGAACATCAGTGGATTTTAAAGGGCGGAAACTCATTCATCTGTCAACCTGCTGGTGGTGCTGCAGGAACAGTCATAGGAACAGTTAAAGAATCGTTTAAAAGTGGCAGGATTTATTATTTGTGATCCTATGTAAATATATATGTCTTAACCCTGACTGCATGTGTGTGTGTGTCAGGGTGGAGAGCTACACATCAGAAAACAGCGACCTATGGAGAAAAGTAGAAAACCTGGAGACGGCCAACAGGTGAGGCTCATACATACACATATTCTCGCACAGGTTTCTTACTGAGGACCCTCATCGAAGAGACCGTCATATTTACCGGTTGACAAACTGACTCGAGTCACTGTTTTGATGACTTGTGACTTGACTTATAAAGTAATAAAAATAAAAGACTTAAACTCGACTTGGGAAACGGAATAAAACGCAAACTCTCTCTTTTTTTTTTTCCTCTCTCTCTTGCTGTTTTGAAAAAGTTTCCCTTGCCCAGTAAGTGGTGTGTAACGCTGCACCGAAGAGAAGACGACCTTATACAGATTGCAATGTATGTAATCCCAGACATGGAGACAGAATGAACCAAGCCAGGGGAAGGAAAGGGAAATAAAATTTAAAAAAAAAGAGTTATCATGAAGCAAACATACCTGTGCACCTGTGTTGCCAACTTGGTGACTTTGCTACTATATTTAGCACTATTTTTTGCAGACTAGCAAGAAAATCTGGCAACATTCTGGCCTAACCCTAACTGCCTTCCAAGAAGGAAATCGCTAGTTCTGCCACACGAGTGAGAGAATGGGAGAAAGAGAAACACTGTGACCACACAGAGAGCGCAGAGTCTGATACTGATCTGTATTATTCATTCAGGTAGAAATAGTTTTGTTTTGTCCTCCCCTTATTTTACATTGCAGTTTAACTGTTAATCTTGAACACTCTTTGTCTTAACTCTTGTGTCTGCAGTCGCCGAAGACAAGACGTGTTCTAGCGGTATCTAGCATCTTTTCAGGCGGGCTGTAGTTACTTTTCACTGATTGTTGTTGCCAACGCTGCCAAGCAATTTCCAAACACAAGAGTATGATGATGACTACGATGACTACGAAGATAGGGACAGTGAATGCCAGCGCAAGAGAGAGGTGGGACTATGACATCATCGTTTTGTTAAAGTAGTGTATTTGTTGTCTATGAAACTTCAAGGGCTGCATTTTGAGATTTTCCCACTTTGGGACCCATTTTCAAAACATACCATTTTAGACCGTTTCCATGGGGACAAAACACCAATATGATAAAACAGCCTACACTAATTTCTGTGTGGGCTGGCCCTTAGCCTTGAAAGTTAAAGACTCGGGACTTGAATTGACTTGAGACATAAAAACTGGCATAATGTGATTGTTGTTAATTTTATGTTTTTAGTTGAAACATGAAAAATAAACAAATATATATAATATTACCCAGTATATTGGTGCATACTGGGAATAGCACTGTCATGATTGGATGATGACTGCCTTGTCAGTCTGGGCAGTCACTCAATGTATTGTAAGAACAGGATTTTACAACAACAAGCTGCAAACCACTGTTAACACTCAATAACAGGAAGGCTGGATTAGGATTTGCTTGAAAAAAACTAAAAGAAGCCTGTAGAGTTCTGGAAAAAAAATATTCTGTGGACAGATAAGACAAAGATGAAGTTGTACCAGAATGTGTGGAGAAGGAAAGAACAGCTCATGATCCAAAGCAGACTACATCATCGGTCAAAGATGGAAAACGATGGCAGTGCTATGGCATGGGCATGCATGGCTGCCACTGGACCAGGCTCACTTGTGTTTATTGATGATGTGACTGCTGATACAAGTAGCAGGATGTCTTCTGAAGTGGACAGGATTATAAATCCACTCAATGCTCATATTCTGCCACATGCTGCAAAAATCACGTTGCAGATGGAGAAATGACCAAAAACAAATTAAATGTTCTTCAGTGAGCAAGTCAGTCACTCTGATCTCATGCTTTTCAATTACTGAAGACTAAACCGAAGGCAGAAAGACCTGAAAACAAACAGAAACTGAAGACTCTTGGGGAGATTTTTGATTAACAGGTTGGATGACCACTGCTGGAATCTCCAGTTCAGGTATGTGACGGCCTAGCTTAGAGGCAAGATGTCCGGCACCTTCCTCTGCAGATACTTAGACACCTCAGTTGCTCAGTTTAGGAGCAACAGCGATACAACAGAGAACACTCCGTCAAGAGTTTATGGGAACAAAGGTTTCAAAGAGGCCTTACTGCAATAATTTGTAATTCTTGAGTTGCAGCTGGACAGTAATGAGTTTATAGGTTCATATATAGAAAAATGTAAGTTATTAAGCTAAAGAAGACCAAATAATAGAGTTTTCCCTTACAAAGAAGGCTGCAGTAAAGGCCTGGCAAAGCATATCATTTGGTGACGTCCATGGGTTCCAGACTTCAGGCAAAGGATTTTTTAACCAAGTATTAAAACAATGCTTTGAGGCTCAATCATGATTTGAGTTTGTCCTATTATTTCAAACCCCCTGAAAATGGACAGTAATGTATAAAAAAAAGGCTTATAAGGCCGCACTATAATATAATAATAATAATAGAATCTTGATTGCTTCATTTCATATTTATTCTGTACAGAGACAAAATGAGTCTAAAAATATATGCACCTAACTATATATAATAAAAATTATATATATATATATATATATATATAAAACCAAAAAAAGTAGCCAAATCAACATTTAGTACATACACAATTGTATCATCTACTTATGATAAAACGAAATGATTTTTATATGACACATTTTCTTTAAATGATCTTATTTTTTGTAGCTTCCATTCATTTGGACAACCTAAATAAAAACTTATACCTAACCTTAACTATATCCACTTAACCTAACTACAATTCAAATCTCGGCCGTAAGCTTGACCAGTTCATCAGAAATAAGGTCTTAAAGTTGTGAACACAGTGAAGCTGCTCCAACATTTACGTAGTAATGTTTGGATTCTCCTCGGTGAAAACCAGGCTGTATAGAGACTTCAGTGTGATGTGAATGTGAATGTGAATGGTCTGTGCTGCAGCACTGCTGCACCGTCTGACTCATTTTCTTTTTCTTTAATCAGTGCTGGAGCAATAATGATTATTATAACTGCGAGAACGAGCAGTTTGAGCTTCAGCCGTGTGGTGTTTCAAAGAACAAAAGCAGCCTCTACACACTAGTATTTATGCCCGGGATGTGTAAACAGAAATCTATCTGCAGACTCACCCAGTTTCATTTGTCTCCCCCCCATGTTATTATAGCAATATGAAACAGGCTGCTGTGGAGTGTGTGTGTGTGTGTGTGTGGGGGGGGGGGGTGTTGGGGAGCATCAGTCCTGTCATTAAAGCTGCCAGTGAACAGCAGCTTCCATACACAGTAAGCAAACCCACCGCCCCACCCTCTGCCCACAGAAACACACACACACACACACAGTGAATGTAAAACTGCAGGAACAATGAGTTGGCAAAAAAAAAAAAAAAAGTTGAAGACATGAGTCAGCATGCAGCAGGCTGAGAATGTGTGGGTCTGAGTCGACAAGCCTCCAAATGTCTGGACTAAATTTAAGATTCCAGTTCTTAAAAAAGGCTCAAATGCACTTATTAGTGGTCATTTTGTTCTCTGTGTCTTTTTTCCGCTGCATAAAATGTGTCTTAACTCCCCTTCTGTGAAATCTTCTTCTCCTTCGTCTAGCGGCTCATCTTGACCTCCTCTGTCAACAACAACCGTCCTCCTGTGCTCCTTCACAACATCCATTAACCAAAAATGAAGTATTAAATACGGGTGTTAAAAAATAGTCGATTTGGCTTTTTTTTTTGTTTTTTTTCCTTCTTTTTTTTTTTTTTTTTAGTCTTTCATTCTCTGTCCTTTAGTCTGAACAGGCGCTTGGACAGAGAATTGTTACAGATGTGCCAGAGACAGATGACAAGCTCACAGAGGGGCTCGCAGTGTAGTGCAGCACCAACACTTACATCAGAATCGACTTTCTTGCCAGTTATTGCTTCTGCAACTGCTCTGGTTGGTGCAGAATGAAGAGCCAAAAACAACTCAATATTAGAGGGAAAAGAAAAAAAAAAAAATCCAAAAGAATTAAGATGATAAATTTAAGCAAAACTCAGTGGAGTATGTAAGCAGTAAGCAGTAGAAGGTGTTCACCTATAGCTGCCCTGGAAGTGGACCTGTGTGTTGATTTAATGCACATACCGAAGCACCACAGCCTCTGCAAGCCGAGTGTATTTTAGGCGACACGGACAGCAGCGCTAAATTAGTGTGCGTTTTTCAGCACGGCGGTGCTGCTTTGTGTCATCACACGCTCACGTTGTTGCATTCTGCAGGAAAAAGACCAGGATGGCTCTGACTCACAGCTACACTTCCGTCTCCTTCCACTCTCACTGTGGCGTAAGCAGCTCCCTGTCGCCACTCGGTGGTGAAAGTGTGCGGCTACAGCCCCTGACAGCTCATACCATCAGAACCCTGCTCTCCAGATCCCACTGATCAACACACACACACACACACACACACACGCGCTGTGTGTGTGTGTTGTGCTCACTTCCGTCACGCTGCTCTTTATTTGACTCATATAAGTGACCTGCTTTCTGTAGTTTACTGTTCCTGTAGTTTACTGAACTTGAAGTTTACTGTACATTTAGTTTATCGCACATGTGGATTACTGTTCCTGAAGTTAAAGGTACCCGACGTCTATTGTGCCTGTAGTTGATTATACCTGTAGATTATTCTAGCTGTAATTTCTTGTACCTGGAGATTATCGTGCCTGTAGTTTACTGTTCCTGATATATGTTGTGCATTATACAAATAAGATAGATAGATAGATAGACTTTATTAATCCCAAACTGGGAAATTACAGTATAGCAGCAGCATTACACACAGAGACAATAACAACACAATGAGATTAAAGGAACAACCAGGACACATTAAGATAGCAAAATAAAAATAAAATACAGCCATTTACTTCCATCCTGATTAAAAGTAATTATCTGGGTTTGTGTAAAAATAAGATAAATCCAATCAGTATCTGTTCGTTTTTGTTCGCGAATGTTATTTAGTTGCTTACAAAAAGTGTATCCAATCAATTTTGAGTAAGATGTGACATCTATCATACATAGTGAGACAGTATTATTGAACTGCAGTTTCTTGCGCCTGTAGTTTCTCTACCTGGAGTTCATTGCACACGTAGTTGACTGCACCCAGTTAAGTTTACTGACTGTGTAGTTTGTTGTGCCTCTGTTTTACTGTACCTTGCCTCGTGCTTGCTCACTGCTTGGTTTCGCATACAGACAAATGAGAATTTAACATGGCATATACTGTAAGTGCTAGTCCAGTCACTGCAGTGTTTTTCAACGAGGACCAGCACCATGATTTTTGGCTTTCCCTGAATGTTTCTAATGTAATTTTCTGTTATGCTGTTCGAAGTGCAATTGGAAACCAAAATGGCGAGCGGTCTGATCTTCTTGGATTTCCTCTCCTCTGGTTCTCCGCAGGTCTCTGCTGCAGCAGCTCCAGAAGCTCCAGTTGCTGATTTCAGGCAAAGTTGTTCCCCGTTCCTTGAAAATGGCCTCAACTCAGACAGGAACGTGCCTCATGGTAAAAAATGTTTCTTTCTAGTCAAGAACAAACAGCATTTCGAAGGGATAAATCCTTTGGCCCGACCTAAAAATACTTATTTTTATTCATTTATTATCATTCCTCAAACAAGGCAAATACAAACAGACCAAAAAGAAAATCCCAGAACATTAATTAAAAGCAGAGCCAATATGATACAGTGAGAATCACTAGATTGGACAGATAAAAGTATAAAATCCAATACAATAAATAAATAATAATAATAAAAAAACCTATATATACGTATATAGCATTGGTTCACTGTGCATAGACTGTAAAAATGTAATTAAAAATCAACAGCAGTGTTTTAGCTGAGTCATGTTGTGGGCTGAAGAACATTTGAAGAATTATGTCTTTGAAACAGCAGATACTTTATTGTGTGATATAGCAATATTGTATTATTGTGTGTCATCCCCAATGAAAATTGCTGGTACACAAGACATAAATAAACAAAACACAAATTATATATACGCACACACATATGAGACATTTACCCACAATCCAGTGCTGTAGAGGACAGAACAACCACAAATAGAACATTAATTATTAGTTTAATTATTTAAACAATATTTTTTTGATGCCTTTTCCTTAATAACTAATGTGCATTTATGCACTCCCGGATTTCATTCATGGATTTGAAGACGTCTCCATAAGTGACTTTGCACTTTGTTGCTCTTCCTGTGCAGATGATGGCCGTGTGTTTTGTCCTGGTGTTGGGCTCCTTCTCCCCCTGCCTCTCTTCCCTCTCCTTCCTCACCCACACTTCTTCCTCCTCCTCCTCCTCCTCCTCCTCTCCCTCTTCCTCCCCTCCTCTGTCGTCAGCAGACCTGTACACCACCAGTCAGGGTAGGTCATACAATCACACGGGCATCAGAAAAGTCAGACAATGTTTGTTGAGGAACACTGAAACAGCACGTGTTGCTTCAAATGTGCACAGTCCGTTCCCGCAGCCTGCTCTTCTACAGTGAAGGCTCCCCATTGGAGGAAAGCTTCGTGACATCGGAGGGCGAGAGGCCACAGCCGGAGGCCCACGTCCAGACGAGCCGTTACACCGCTGACCCCAACAGGAACCGCACGACCGGGCCGGAGTCGGACCGCAGGTAAGGACCTCTGCTCCCCGACACCAGCGCTGTTTGATGTGGCGCGCTCTTTTATCGAACTCTGTTCTGTCCCTCAGAGAAACAAAACCAGACGGAGTCGCCGCGTTTTTCTGACATATTCTGTGACCCTTCCGTCCTGTGACCTCTCACCCCTGACCCAACAAGCGGCCCCAAACAGCTCCAGAGTCCTGAGCTCACCACGTCTTCAAATCAACATTCACCGGGATGAAAACTGAAAATACAGTATTAGCCATCATCATCATCATCATCATCATCATCATCTTCTTCTTCTTCTTCTTCTTCTTCACTTCTCTGCTTCAACAGACTGCGCTTGATTTTAAAGCAACTCATTATGAAAAATGTCCACATTAAAATATAATGCAAATTTAAAAAACCAACTAGTTTAAACTAGTTTCATTTTATTTTACTTTTTTTTTTTTACCTTTTGGCTTCTTCGTCTCGGGGGTTTGTCAGAGATTTTTACGCCGGACACAACCCTCCCATTCATCCTGGACAAGCACTAGCACGGGTCAAGAGTGTCCAATTAACAATGAGCAAACGGAATTGGGTATTCCAGCTCTTAACCTGCCAGGAACTCAATTATGAAAAATGTCCACATTAAAATATAATGCAAATTTAAAAAACCAACTAGTTTAAACTAGTTTCATTTTATTTTACTTTTTTTTTTTTACCTTTTGGCTTCTTCGTCTCGGGGGTTTGTCAGAGATTTTTACGCCGGACACAACCCTCCCATTCATCCTGGACAAGCACTAGCACGGGTCAAGAGTGTCCAATTAACAATGAGCAAACGGAATTGGGTATTCCAGCTCTTAACCTGCCAGGAACTCAACCCAACAAACCCTCCATTAATAAAACTCTTATAAATTAGCAAGAACATAACCAATCACATGACTTGTGTTAGGGGCTGCAGCGATCAACTCATTTTATTTTTTCCTTAATGAGGACAAAGATAGCAAAAAAAGAAAATTGTTTAATGAAGAAAAGGTTGAAAATTAACCTTTAAAACTTAACTTTTATTGAATAACCACCTCAGTGCTTGAAGTCTTTTATCCCCAACGGTGCATTTACAATGTGTTTGTACCAACACGTGACCAAAGTCGAAACAAAAAACGTGCCATTTTTTCGAAGTGCCTTTCACTTCACTTGTACCTTGATCGTTAAAGAATAATTTCACCTTTTTTTAAACTTTAATTGTTTTTTTGTTTTTTTTTTGTCACTTCCAGTGTCTGACTGCAGCTGTTAAGTTATTTTTCCCTGGGGTGAGAAACCATGTTTTCATTTGAAGAGTGTTAATGTGGGGTTTACACACGGAGTTCAGGGTGAACACGATTTAAAAAAAAAAAAAAAAAAAAAAAAAAGAATATTTTTATGGAATTATGAAAGAATTGTATTTGTAATATATTTGCAGCATCGAAAAAAGAGCATATTTAATTTATGCAACAAAAAAAGGGAATACTGAACTTTTTTAGAGCTTAGTTTATGTTATTGTTAAATTTTTTTTTTTTTCTAAATAATTTTGAGGGAGGAAAAAAAAAAAAACCCACAAAAATATAACTCATAATATATTCCGAGCATCGAAAAAAAGAGCATATTTATTTTATGCGGAAAAAAAAAATTAATGTTGTGTTATGGCATTTAGGATGATGTGAAGATTTAGGAGGTGGTGCGTAGTTTATATGGTGTTTCACGGTTTTGTAAAACGACTGACGTCGTCCGTTTTGTGTCTTTTTAACTGTATGACTGTATGTCTCTGTTCCGCTGCTGTCGCGTAATTTTGTTTTGTTCTTCATGATCTAAAAATGATCTCAAAAACTTCAGCTAATGTTATACCTCCCCCCCACCCCAAAAAAAAAAAAAAAAAAACTTGTAAAAACACCAAGCTATTGGTAGAATATGATTGTTTTTATGGTTTTTAGCTGCAAAAACAGCTAAAAAACATTCATATTAAACCAGTTCATGCGACAGCAGTGCATGTTGTATTTATTCCTGTTTGTAGAAAGTGTGTATATATTGATGAAGGCCATCAAGGGACCAAAAAACATTCCAGGAAGTAAAACACAGAATTGTTTTTTGTTTTTGTTTTCTCCATATTTTGAGGCAACACAGGACATTTTTCAGGATATTTGATAAGAAGAATCACGTCGTCCCAGTTCAAATCTCTCACTATAAAACCAGAAATCTTTTTTTTTTTTCCTCCTCCATTTAACTTTGCGTTTCTCACGCCGAGAGACACAAAAACATCGCTTGACTGCAGCCACTAACTCACCCACTCATTCTCATCCTTCAAACAGTCTCAGTGCACCAGTGTACATAAATAACAACAACCTAATGTGCAGATGTTGTAAATAAAGGGCCTTGTTTTTGTATTGTGACATAGTCCAAGACTTTAAACCTGTGGAATTAAGAGGGGAAAAATGTGGGTGATATATTTTTTTTTTTTTTCCAATTGTAAAGAAACCGGGACGACACAGTAGCTTCACACAGTTTGAATTTTTGTTTCTACACTTCAGGGGGTGCTGGAGTATTTCACAGAGAAAAACCTGGCACTTTCTGAGGTTTGTTTGAAATGTGTTTGGATATAATGTTGTCTTGGTTTGTTGTATAGAGCCATGCATGTTCCATATATATATATATATATACACACATATTTATAAATATGTGTGTATATATATATGTATATGTGTGTGTGTGTGTGTATAATGTTATCGTAGTGTAGCCAGTAGAGTAGAATACAGCAAAATATTAAAAAACTGCATCAGCAACACTGTCTCTGTGGACTCTCTTTCCTGATTTGACCCTCCTGTTGTCCTTGGGGACTTTTCAATGGTGAATATTAGACAAACATAAAATTAATTATTAGTTATATGTTTTCAATGTCCTGTGCACACAAAGAATTTTCTTCACAGCTTTTTCATCCTAGTGTTATTTTGGATGCTTCCATTATTTGACATTAAATTAGTCCACAAACTACTAGGGTCAATTAGCCCACTTGATGCCAATGGTCAGTCGTGTCTCCTTTTAACAGCCTGCAGTGGTTTGTTGTAGTTTTGAACAAGTCTCCGACTCGTCTCCTGAGGAATCCCAGCCCATTCTTCTTTGGCAAATCTCTCCAGCTCCTCCAGATTTGATGGCCTTCTGGCATGGACCTTCGTCTTCAGTTCACCCTGAAAGGATTTTCAATGGAACTGAAGTCAGGACTTTGTGCAGGCCAGTCACTAACGTTCACTTTGGTCTTCTGGAGGTCGTTCTTCACCAGGAGCCACGTATGTTTTGGGTCGTCGTCGTGTTGGAAGACAAAGTGACGACCCAGACCCAGTTCTGCTGCCGACTGCTTCGGGTTTTCTTTCAAAATCTTCACATACAACAAACAAAATATAATAACAATAACAAAAACCTGTACTTAGAAATAATATAAAGTCATTAAAAACACTAAAATGATTGATTTTACAATTTTATAAATAGAATTTTAGGCTTGACTTGCCAATTTTAGGTCAATCACTGAGATTCTGTGGGGATTTTCATATGTTTCCCTTTTGTGTAACAGAGAGTGTGTAGGGTTATATTTTATTTAAAGGGCCATATTAGTAGTCAACAAGAAACTTAAATACTTGACGCACAAACTTAAAAATCATTTTAAGTATAATAATTTTCTTGAGTATTGAATTGCTGGGGTCAAACTGAACCCAGGGATGAAAACTGTTAATAAATCTGAGGATAAAATGAGAGTGACGTGTCATTTATTCTGCTACTAATCCCAGTCTTTTAGGTGAAGTGTCCGAGTATGAGTTCTTTTCTCAGCTCCTCTGCCTGGCTGTCTCGCTCCTCAGGTCTCTGCTCTAGGCTCTCGTGCTGCTCCGGGGGGACCGTCCTCTCCAGGGTCCAGGCGTCCAGTCCGGACTGCAGCGAAGCGTTGTGAAGGACGCAGCAGGCCAGCAGGATGGACGAACTCCTTTCTGGAGAATACTGCACAAAGAGATATTTCTACGCTGGTATAACATGCAAAAGAAAGTTGACTTTGTTTTTTTTTCTTATTTTTTCCACATCGTCCGATCAGGGTCGCTACAGTGGATCATCTGCCTCCATCTTGTCCTATCCCTTGTGCCCCCCCCCCCCTTTTATTTATTACATTTTTAGTTTTAATTTAAACAAAGGCGACAAAAGTACAATGATAATTATAATAAAAGATTAAAATAAATATAGCAATTGAGGAAAAAGTTTTTCCAATATAAAATAATAACAGTCAGTACAGAGGGTAATGATAAGGGCAAAAATTAATGAATTTAATATGTAAAATGTCCTTTACTTCGTTATCCTTTACTTTGTTTAAAACACTAAATGTTTTCATTTCCATGTGATTTCCATTCATCATAAAACCTTAAAACAGTCAACAGTTAATCAACAATTCCAGACTAAATCGTATTTTGAAATTTTTAATGAAATCCTAATAAAGGACAGTACCTGTAAGTATCCCTTGGTGCTGTCTAAACATCTGAATCTGGTCTGGATGGCTCTGAAGGTCCGGTCCACTATCTCATGAGTGGCAGCATGGGCCAGATTATACTGGAACTCTGCCGGGGTTTGTGGGCTGCTGACCGGCGTCATTAACCACTTCCTCTGGGGGTATCGACAGTCACCTGGGAAACAGAAAACCCTTTAACTTCCCAAAGTCTGGTCCGCAGATGTGTCGTGGGAGGATTTCCAAACAAATGTGCTGAATATTCCCCGCATTTTCATCTGGATTTGTGTGTATACAGTTCAACATCACTAAGCAGCTGAATCACTATTTTTGGTGGAAATGATTTTTCTACATGGCAAATCATTTACTAGTAGGTGTAGTAGAGTAATAGAAAACCAACAGACCCAAAAGCCATACATGCTGCTGATTCTGCGTAACTGAGTCATTAGTTGAAAGGGGGTGTTAAAAATAAAAGCGGTGTGAAGTTCAATTAGTGAGGTCATTTATCCACACTACCGTTCAGACGTTTGGGGTCACTTAGAAATGTCCTTATTTTTGAAAGAAAAGCACTGTTTTTTCAATGAAGATGACATTAAACTAATCAGAAATACACTCTATACATTGTTAATGTGGTAAATGACTATTGTAGCTGCAAACGTCTGGTTTTTTAATGCAATATCTACATAGGTGTATAGAGGCCCATTTCCAGCAACCATCACTCCAGTGTTCTAATGGTACATTGTGTTTGCTAATTGCGTTAGAAGGCTAATGGATGATTAGAAAACCCTTGTGCAATTATGTTAGCGCGGCTGAAAACAGTTTAGCTGCTTAAAGAAGCTATAAAAGTGACCTTCCTTTGAGCTAGTCGAGTATCTGGAGCATCACATTTGTGGGTTCCATCTAACCTCGTCAATGTCTTGACTATATTTTCTATTCATTTTGCAACTCATTTGATAAATAAAAGTGTGAGTTTTCATGGAGAACGCAAAATTGTCTGGGTGACCCCAAACTTTTCAACGGTAGTGTATATTTAAGGACAAAGGCACCAGATTTTATACATTCTGGTTATGGTCCATTTCTTTCTGAAAATCTGAGTAAAATGGGTCAATTCAGACATTGTTCAGAAGAACTGCATATGTTGAAAAACGTTGATTGGAGAGAAGAGAACATAGAAAGAAGTGCGGGAAATGATAGGCTGCTCGGCTGAAATGATCTTGGATGCTTTCAAATGGCAACCAGAACCTGAAAGACGTGGAAGAAAATGCAAAACCACCATTCAAGTGCATCGAACAACAGCCAAAATGGCAACGACTCAGCCAATGATCAGCTCCAGGGAGATCAGAATGTCCAAATTTACCAGTGAGTACTGTAACAATGAGAAGATGCCCATGTGAAGTCAAGCTATCAGCAAGAAGTCCCATTGTTGAAATAAACAACATGTGCTGAAGAGGTTACACTTTGCCAAAGAACACACAGACTGGCCTAAAGAGAAATGGCCCAACATTTTGTGGACTGATGAAAGCAAGCTTGTTCTTTTTGAGTCGAGGAGCTGCAGACAGTTTGTCAGACGACCCTCCAAACACTGGATTCAAGCCGCAGTACGCTGCGAGGACAGCGACGCATGGCGGCGCAAGCATCACGACACAGGGATGTTTCTCATACTCTGGTGTCAGTTTGAACACAGCAGAACACTTGAAGAAGTCATGCTGCCTTATGCCAAAGAGGAAACGCCTTTGCAGCGGGTGTTTCGACAAGACAATGACTCCAAACACACCAGTAAGCAAGCAAAGTCTTGGTTCCAGACCAACAAGAGTGGACGGCCCAATCCCCAGACCTTAATCCAAAAAACCTGCGGGGCGACACCAAAAATGTGTTACTGAGGCAAAACCAAGAAATGCTGAGGAATTGTGGAATGTAGTCCGATTGTCCTGGGCTGGAATTCCTGTTCGCACATGCACAGAAAGTTGGTCGACTTCATGTGTTCACAAATGTGAAGCCGGTTATACAATTACATATGACTTCACAGGAAAGTAAATCTCCAAACATTTTTCAGTTTATACAGTAAATGTTTGAGTTTGTAAGGAAAAATACAGACACTGCTATTAATATTATTATAATTTTTTTTTTTTTTGAACAGCCAAATTTTCATTTTTCTTCACACGCTGTAAAGCAGGGGTGTCAAACTCATTTTACTTCAGGGGCCACATACAGCACAATTTGATCTAAAGTGGGCCGCACCAGTGAACATAATATACTGTAAACAACACAAACTCCAAATTTTTTCCTTTGTTTTACATTTAATGAAGTATCTTTTTTAAAGGACATATTATGAACCTGAATTTTTGTGAGAAAAAATGTGCATGTACATTTTAAAATCTATTTTAATATTATGCATTTACACATGTGCATTACAAATTATAGATCCTTTGGATCTATAAAGGCACAAAGCATTGAGTCACAGGTATCTGGAACTGAAAAAATGTAGTATTCCACATCATGATTAGGTTCACAAATTCACCCTGCGGGCCAGACTGGACCCTTTTGCGGGCCGGTTGTGGCCCGCGGGCCGTATGTTTGACACCCCTGCTGTAAAGGAATAACATGTTTTGATATAGAATAAAATGTGCAGTGTTCCCAATGCATTTGCGTGTATGGAAATAAAAGCAATTATAAGGATTTTTGATCTTTACTCACTTTTTTTTAAACCCACTGCTATTATTCTGAATACAAATGTCTGTGTATCAAATTAGGGATGTAGTAATAGTGATACCATAACTTGGTCCAATGCTGTATTTGTATTCATTAAACTACTCTGACACCACTTTACATATGGTGTATCCTCTTATTTCAAGTGAGCTGAAATAAGAGGAAGAGGCGCACAGCAAATGATATGTACTATTATTCATGTAAATCAAATTTTAGATCTATACTTTTGCTTGCCTAACAATGTAGTGTTCCATTTCAAACAAAGTTGAACATACCTGGATGGAAATAACTGAAAATAAAAGTCAAAAAAAAGTGCCAAAAAAATCTGCCAGGGTATGTAAACTCATGAGCATGACTGTAAAATGAAGTCATAATTCATTTACTAAAACATGAATTTATTTCTTTACTAATTCAAAAATTATATTAGCTGCTAAGGCTGGGTGACATGGCTTTCTGGGTATTTCTAGGCTATATTTAGGCTATATAGTTTTCACTGAGATGTTTATGCTGTAAATACTGTAAATACACGTAAAATATCTATTGTTTATGAACTGTACTACATGCTTAAAAAAAACCAGTTGTGACCTTTTCAGATACCACCTGGTATATATGTTTGGGATTTTAATAATAAATGAAGGATATTTACGTATGGTGAAATTCTGCTATAACATAATTAGGCTTAAAATTTTCAAATACAAATTTCTCGATTCCACGTATTTTTTCAATCAACATACGTATGCCATATTTAATAATACATCATTATATTCCGTAATATCTGTAACTATTAGATGTTACACATATGTCAGTAAACAACGTTGGGCTTCTTTTTATGATTGATTTCGTTTGCCATCTTTCAAAGTGGGTCCCCATATAGAAAGTAAGGGGAAACACATTGATTTACTGTTGTATTGGAAGTCTTCCTCTCACCCAGCAACCAGCCCTTCTCATTGTTCTGCAGCTGTTTGTAGAGGCCAGATCTTTCCAGCACTTCGGTGTCCTTGAGTCCACCTGGCCAGTGGGTCTCTGCGCTGAGTAACAATCCCCGAGCATCGCACACAAGTTGGCAGCCCACAGAGTGAAACCCCCTCCTGTTCACGTATGACGTGTCTTCGCTGTTTGGAGCTTTGATGGCGACCTGAAGAGGAGGAGCAGAGGTGAAGGAGGGACAAAGGGTCAGTCGAGGGCACACACCCGTACAGTACACATGTTCCTGGTAATTAAAAAGAAACTGACGACAGTGTCATATAATAAACCTGAACACAGTCCAGCACGCCTAAAACTTCTGGAAATCCTGCAACTCTCTGAAACTCCTGGAAGGACAGCTCTGTGCTGGAGGGATCCCTGCGAGGTAAACATCATTATAACTGCAGGGTTTTCATATAATCATTCATTATCAGACATTATTTCCAATATTCCATACATTATATACTTTGTTTTTTATGTCAGAAAATGTTCCCTTACGTGGAAATGACGATGTTCTCAAATGTCTTACTTTACCCACAAACCAAAATTATTCCGTTGTACTTAATAAGAAACCAGAAAATATTCACATTTAAGCCCAAAATTAAAAAAACAAGGATTTTTGTATTCTATTTTCTAATGTGGCTATTTTCTAAAGTCCCCTAAAGTAAGATGCTCAAACCTTCTAGTCCTGGAGGCACCAAATTTGGTCAACACAAGCAAGGGCAAATGGTTTGTGCTCATATAGTGCTTATTAATGACCTGTAGCTGCTTTACACTACAGTTTTTGCCATTCACCCGTTCGCTCACACTTTCACACAGTGCATCTATGTACAGCACATTTTTCTATTACTCATCTTTCAATTCCACAACCTTCAAGTTGAAAGACAACTGAGCTAGAGTGTAGCTATATTGTATGTCAGCCATTTTGACAACTCATACAGTCAGAGGTGCATTGGTGCCCTCCAAGGGTAAAAATAAATTATAATAATAAGTTTTTAATTCAAATTTGAGGTCATTTTTGGCAATTTCATGTCTCAGATAAAACTCCCTACCACTGTAGCCACAGTAACCTGGTTCAAAGGCAGACAAAGAGGAAATAACATCTGTCCGTTTTCCTGTTTGTGGCAGCACCGAGCTGCCTTGGGCGCCATTCAGGTTTGCAAGGGCCCCATCAACACTGCTTGGAGCTTTATATAATAATAAAATTAAAACATGGTTTGTATATTTGTGAAGCCCTTAGCATCCACAACTGGATTTTATCATTTCTTCTCACATCCTCCTATATATAGTGTCTCCATGTGTCCATACCTTTTAAATGTGATGAACTGAGGAGCCTGCTTTATGAGTGCTTTGGTCACATTGGACACACATCTTGACATCGAGGCCTGGCTGATCCCTATAGTATCTCCCATATACGTCTGGTATGAGCCTGAAGTGTAAAAACCCAAAGCAGCCAACACTTGGACCTCAGAGCTGATGGCTCTGGACCGCAGGGTCCGTCGAGAGAGATCCTAATAAGAGAAGGACGAGTAGCAGACATGTGAAACAGAGTTTATTTTATATGGTTTGGTCAAGAACAGAGGAGGAATAGTGATTATATTGGACAAGGGATGTTGCTGACAGAGCTGCCGGGCAGGAGGAAAAGAGTAAGACCACAGAGAATGTTCATGAATGTTGTGAAGGAGGACATGGGGACAGTTGGTATAAAAGAAGAGGACACGAGACGAAGGCAGATGATCCACTGTGGCAAACCCTAAAGGGAGAAACCGAAAGAGGAAGATTTAAAATCAAAGATGAAGACAAACTTACGTCTCTTAGTAATTCCACCAGATAGAGAATAAACTCTCTGGGGAAGCCAAACTGTGTGATAAGGACATTGTCTGACACAGAGTCCAGGTCAAAGCGGTCCAGAGTCTTGTGACCTCGACCATGTAGGAGTAGGTCACAATCCAAGATGGCTATAGAGATCGCCATGCTGTGGGTAATAGAATATTTACATCAGTGCATCATTTGGATTCTTTAAGTTTGTTGTTACAGAAATCTTCATGCCCTGTTTTAAAGAAAACATAATAATTCTTGATAATAATCATTTAAAACCGCGGCTGGACAAAAGGAGCAAAACATTACATGACGTTTAAAAAAAAAAGTTCCAAATCAAATACTGCAATAAATGAGTAAAGACTGAGGTTTGCTCCTGAGTGAAATCAGTAATCTGTGTTTTTCAAAATTCTTCATGGTCAGAAAATAAACACTTGTTAAAGAGTGAAGTAATAAATGTGTAGAATGTATAAATACTTTATATGGGTACATATTTACATACCTTTGTTATACTGATATTGAGGAAAGTTATATGTTGTTGAATGTTCACCAATTCTTCAAAATAGTCAACCATAACATCAAAACCAGTAGCTAGATTTATATTTTGACAGAGTAATGTATATTTACATTTGGATATATCAGAATGTTTGCAGCCTATCCAGGTAAATTTAATCTGCTGACTGCGGCAATGTGGGAGGCTGTGATTTCCCAGCATGTATACTGTTATACGCTTTCATACAGACCTGCTTATTATCTTTAGGTAGAATAATAGGACTCATAGATTAAGAATCTGTGGTGAGACTAATCGGTGAGAACCTAACACATGCTAGCAAGCTACTTTGTTATTGAGCCCATCCAGCTGTGCTCAGTTCAGCAGTCTGCGCTCGTAGAAAGAAACTCTTCCAACCCATGTATCATTTTGCTACAAGTTGTTTAAAACAACGTGGAAAAAACGTTAGTATTATTTAAGAAAATGCGTTTACTTCACCCAAGTCATGCAGCATTTACCAACCAACCATAACAAAGCACAGGGACACAACTGTTGACCCACAATCGCAGATTCGACACAGTTTTTTAAATTGAAATACCGGATGCTTGATGTTATTATCATCCAAATTCACCCACTTACTAACTCACTCACTTACTCATCTTCTTCCGCTTTGCCCTCCACATGTTTGTTTTATATTATATATTTTATACACGTTGCGCAAATATCTGCGAAAGTGCGGCAGGGAAAGCGTCGCTATCTAAACACGTCGACATGGAGGAGATAAACAGACAGACACAAACATCTGACATGGATCAATAAATGTCTGCAGAACGCGGCTTTGAACGTCACATCAACCGGTTTCTTCTTATTATTATTTGCTGACGCTGCATTTCTAAGGCAAAAACTGATGTAAGTTGGGTCTTCATCATGATTTTGAAGTGCGTCGTATACAGCTAGCTAGCTCATGTTAGCAGTTTGGCTGTGCGTCAGTGCCTTGTCTTCATAGGTGACGAGTTAGTCCTGATGACATTGCACTGTTTTCGCTTTTCTAATTCAGCAGGCCGTGTAGTGGAAAGTGTACAGTGGTTGTCCTGCGGTTTAGCAATAGCTCCTTATCATAATGTCAACGTGGAGGCCTCGTTTGGTAGCTTGTGACAGAAGCTGGAGAAAATAAAACAGCTACAAACAACATGCGTCATGTAACTGCTAAAGACGGTTGGTTTGTAGCATCGTGTGAAGTGAATTACAGTCTGTTTGTAGTGTATGTCTTCTTTTAAGGACTCTGACTGCTTTTTTTTATGCTGCATTACAGGGTCGTGTCAAAATGGACAGTGACCTAAGTCCCCAGGATAAAAAGGACTTGGATAAGTTCATTAAGTTCTTTGCTTTGAAGGTAAACAAAAAAAGATGTTGCCAACAAAAGCCTAAATAGTCCTAAATTGAAACCATTGCTGTAACTTAGCTGTTCTAAAGGAACAGTTTAAAGTATATCATGTGGACTCATGTACTCATTTAGAACATATCAGTAGTTATGAGTAGCACACCAAAGTAACCGTGTCCAGATAACCGGGCAGGGGTCGTCATATTTTCTGAATTCTTCCATCCTTTGTGTTAAGATTGGTAAGAGTTCAATAATATGCATAAAATGAAGTTGTAATTAATTTGCCAAACATGTCTGTGAAGATTCTCAGTCATCCAGGTCATGGTATCCAAAAGTGTAGCAACAAAAAGGCAACTGGACTTAGTTTAATTTCTTGAAGACGTTTCGCCTCTCATCCTTTTCTTTGAAGAAGCCTCTTGGATGAGAGGCGAAACGTCTTCAAGAAATTCAACTAAGTCCAGTTGCCTTTTTTTGTTGCTACACTTTTGGTTGCCAACGCAAATTTGCTCTGGTTGCAGTTTATATTGTGCTTTGGTCACAATCATCTTGGTCACAGTGACCCATCTTTAAAAAGTGGGTCACTATATAAAGCATTTAGGAAACACTGCTGTAAACAACATTGTTTATATCAGGTTGTGTGTGTCTTAGACTGTTCAGGTGATTGTCCAAGCCCGACTCGGAGAGAAAATTTGCACTCGTTCCTCCTCATCACCTACAGGCTCCGACTGGGTAAACGTGTTTAATCTGTACCCTTGTTTATATTATACCCCATCTTATTTTGTCTGTAACACAGTTAGTGAGTGTATATTTAATAGATTTCTTTTGTTATGGCCTCCAGTTTAATTTGGCCATCAAAGACATACCAGAGGTTACTCTTGAAGCCAAGAAAGCGCTGGCTGGACAACTCCCAGGCATTGGTCGCTCCATGTGTGTTGAGATCTCCCTGAAGACATCAGAGGTAAAACCTCCCTTGGTGAGGTAACCATGCATCATAAATGTCATTTATAAACATTATAAAACTCCCCAAATCCTTTCACATGAACTTAAATAAAAGTTTAGTAGTTCTGTGGCTCTGTATGGTGAAAACATAAGCTAGACATACATATCACTAGTACTATATGAATTACTGTCATAGAAGAATGATGATAGTTATTTTTCAGTAACATATTTATGTTTCTTGATAAACACTTTGTCCTTGTCTGTCTCATTCAGGGGGATTCAATGGAATTAGAGACATGGTGTCTGGAGATGAATGAAAAGTGAGTCTGTTTTGCTTTTTTATTTATTTTATTCATTAATTTTTTTCAATTTTTGGCCACAGACGCCAGGAGTGGTTAATGAAAATGAGACATATCAATGTGCATCTGCCTTTATAACTTTATACATATTTTTTTATTTTTTTCTTAGTAGTTATTGCACAACTGATGCTGTAACGTTCACCTTATTTTAAGTTAGGGTGCTTTCACATCTAGTTTTTGTTCTTCATTGCTTCTGCAATGTCAGACATTTACTTTGTCCAGTGTTTTTCACCAAGATCATGTACTGATGATGGGAGAGTCAGACCACTGCGCAAAGCCTTCTCCAGCACATCCCAAAGATTCTCAGTGGGATTAAGGTCTGGACTCTATGGTGGAATAACCTAGTCATTCAGTATATTCAGGTGGTCAGCTGACCTCATTCTTTGGGCACATAATGTTGCTGAACCTAGACCTGACCAACTGCAGCAACCCCAGATCATTGCACTTCCCCCCACAGGCTTGTACAGTAGACACTAGGCATGATGGGCATATCAATAAATGTAAACTTACATAAATAAGTTATAATCAGCTGATTATTAAACAATAAATGTCCCATTTTTGAAAAACAAAACACAAAAATTGGCAAGATCCCTTTATCAAAAGCCTGTACTATGTTGTGTACTATGTTATTATGTCATAATGTTAACATGTTTAAAGGAAAAGACAAAAGAGAGTTGCTATTAAATAGATAGGATGATTCCATTTGTGAAGGTTAGAGGAGCAGCCGTTTTTTTTAATTAGTAGGGATTAGCGGATAAGATACCCAGTATCTGTATCGGTCCACTACTGGTCAAAATCACTCGATCGTAGGGCTGGGCCATATGGCCAATAACCATTTTTGCAATATTTTTAAGACACATCATGATACACAAAATATATCTGGATATTTTGAAATCTCCTCTACATCACTGCTAAATTAACATCTTGGATGCGTAACACTGACTCTTGTATTAGTTTTTGACTGAGAAATAGAATGCACATTTTTCTGCTTGATTTGTATTTTCAACAACAGATAATTTTCAGAACAGTAAAATAAAACTAGTACACTGGTAGAAGCACAGGCTGCATCTGTGAACAATAAGTGTCACATTGCAGCCTAAGGCTATGCTTACAGACAGACCATGATGTTTTTCCTCTTTGTCCTCATAATTTATTTGTTTCCTTGCATCACACTTTATGTGTTTTTTTGCTACAGGTGTGATAAGGATATCAAGGTGTCATACACAGTATACAACCGTCTGTCTGTCCTTCTCAAGTCTCTGCTGGCCGTCACCAGAGTGACCCCAGCCTATAAGCTGTCCAGAAAGCAGGGACACAACTACGTCATATTATACAGGTGTGTTGCAGTGGAATTTTAATCTGACTAAAAAGTTACAATGACTTCCAGTCTTTTATTTTATCTGCAGCAAGCTTCTGCTTCTGTGTTGTTTTTGCTGGACAATGAGTATTCAGTCAAATCCTCTAAACCTGCCATTTTGTTTTGTTGCTGTCTCTGCTGATAAGGATCTACTTTGGGGAAGTGCAGTTGAGTGGATTAGGAGAAGGTAACTGCAGTTTCAGCATACTTAACGTATTCTTCAGATAAGTTTTATTATGTCTTCTTCTTCTTTTCTATCTTCTAATAAGAAATTCTGGCAGGCTGTACATTAAAATTACACCGTTAACAGTTTAAAGTCACATATAGATGCATAGTAAAGCAACCGATGACCTCTTAATCTGTGATTTCCCAGTTAATGTTATATCATACTATATTGAAACATGATTTAAAAAAAAACAGCTTACTGTGAATAGATTGTGCCCATAATTTCTGAATAAAACGTCATTAAATGATATAAATGCGTGTTTACTGATGCCTCCTGTTTGTTGTTCAGGTTTTCAGACGGTGCGTGTTGGCATCGTCAGCACCCCTGTCGGCACACTCACGCTCTCATGTGCCTACCGCACCAACCTGGCATTCATGTCCAACAGGTTGGTATCAGTCTTTATCTAATCCAACATCATATTCTCAAAATTGTCTGTTAAATTGATTGATGTTTCAAAAACACTCTGTTAATGGGAGAGTGCTTTATAGAATGAATGTATGTGTTTATTATTCATGCGTGTTGACATGTTGCCCCCTGCAGGCAGTTTGATCGATCGGCTCCTATCATGGGAATAATTGTGGATCACTTTGTTGATCCTCCCTGCAGCAGCCAGCGTCCCGCAAACATGGGGCAGCCCTGCAATTACAGGTAAGTCCAGGAAGCAGCTTCTTATTTTGAAATAAAAATCCTTACAACTCTTCACAATAAAGCTTTAAGGTGTGCAGTTTGAGCTGGAAACCTGATTTGTTCTGCACATGTGTGAAGTATGACTACATCCTGTTACTGCTAATGCATTATGACAGGTGTGGAATGACTGAAAATAACAAAAACCTGTATTTAACTCTAAACTATGCTTATTGTCAAAAATGATGGCAAAAGGTTTATACGGGAAGCACTAAAACGTAAGTAAAAGATTAAGTTTGGTCTGCTGGTTCATACAAGGAGCCTCTGTGTCTCTTTTGTTTTGAAAGCGTGTACTTCATTTTCTAAGAACAACTATTGAAATGTAAAATAAAAAAATGTGTATATTATTAATAACTATAAAAAGATAAAATAAACTATATTTAAGTTTAGTATAACTACTAAAACCAAAGATAATATAAAAATGTGGATTTTATGTTCTAAGAATAACTGCTAAAATTAAAGATAAAAGATGAAAATGTGGATTTCATTTTCTTAGAATAAGTACTAGAACCAAAGATTTCCCAGTTCCCAGTCTGTCTTGAAACTACAACTGTAAAGCACAATAAGAACTTTGAATTGTGGAGGACAGCATTACATCTGTCAGTGTACAGCCTGTTGGATATTATAAAAAGAACTTAACTGCCTTCAGCCTGAATTACCAGCCTTACTATGAAATAAAAAAAAAATGAATCAGTTGAATTCTATTTCTTGTTTTGGTCCAGAGCTCTAGATGATGAGGATGGAAGTCCATTTGCAGGGATTCAAGATTCACAGGAGGTGTGCACCACCTCTTTCTCCACCTCCCCTCCCTCTCAGGTAGGACAAACTCCCGTCGCTTAGAGCTTCTTTTCTCCATTTTCATGCCTATTTTTTTCATTTCACTTTCTCTCTCTTCTTTCTTTGTCTCCCCTGATGTCCCTGTACTGTGCGTGTCTGCTCTCTCTCAGTGTGTGTGCACACTGAGTCCGTCTCCCTCTAAACTGTCTAAGCCCCTCCCCTTGGACAGCCTGCAGCTTCCATTGGCTCCCGGACTTGTCACTCACACTGTGAGTCTGCACTGGCCTCTGTGAGAGTGTGATGCTCTGAAATGCCACTAAACAGCTTTGTTGTGTTTTTATTTTGTTTTTTTTAATTATTATTTGTTGTGTGTTGCCTGTTGGTGTGTCATAGAGATAGTCTTTTTTTTTACCATCATCCATTTGATTGTTTGTTTTTGTTTCATCAATAACTTAGGCACACTACTGTAAACGATCTGCATCTAGAAATGCTTTTTCAGCTCTTTATCAGAACGAATCGTGGGCCTCATCCACACAGAAACAGAACTTGCCCATACAATGTTTCTTTTTTTTTATGAAAACAATGAAGAAGTAAAAGTGAGATGTGGCCAATAATTGATTATAAGGTGATGCACGGTACTGGAGTTTTTACTGATATCTGATATGCCAATATATCAGGAGTGCTTGGGCTGATGATTGATACGATACCTTGAGTTGAGGACGAAATTATTAGCGGATTAAATTATTAGCCCCCTATGAGAATGTTGTTGTTTTAAAAGTGTCTCCCACGTGCTGTTAAACAGAGCAAAGAATTTCAAACACAGCTTCTTTAAACATCCAAGTTTTATTTTAGATGCGTCCATTATTGGACTTTGCACACAGAAATTAAATTATTCCACAAAATCAAAAGACTTCCAGGGTGAAAATTATTAGCCCCTTTAGAACCAACCTTTTTATTGAGCCATAGCACAATCCACTGTTGTGCAATGATGTGCTTAACTGTATAATGCGCAAAACTTCAAAAATCAAGTTAAAATTGAGGGTTATCTCCCAATTTACAAACGGTATAAAATCTTCAGTAAAGGTTTGAGCTGTCACTTGAGAAAGCATCATGCCAAAAACAAATGAAAGACCAGCACTTTCACACCTTCTTGTTTTCTTGGCTCAAAATCCCTGTTTTATTGTGATCTTTTCTTCTCATCTCCATATCTTAGTGTGACAGTAGAAACCCACCGTAATCTTTGAACCATTTCAGGAACAGAACATCTGATGTTTTCACTTCAGCCTGAATCACTTCATTTCATCAAACCTTTATTTTTATTTATGTTTTTTACTGATCAAAAACCCCTTTTCTTCCTCTCTGTCTCTCTGTCTTAGCTTTATTCATCCAGATTATACTACCAGCCTGCTGCTGAGCTCTGTCACCCTGCTGCTAATCCAAACCAGGTGATGCTGAAGTTGCTCCAAAGTCACCTCACTTCCAGATACACAGTAGAGATTGATAAATCCATCTCCAGTCTGTATTTTACATTAGGGATTGCTCAGTACAACTTTTTACTTGATAACTGTCTGATACATTCTCTTTTCACACAGCTGTTAGTAAGACTTTTGCGCTGATACATTTACCACCGAGCTAGTGTGGTTCCAACTGTGTGGTAGCTTTGACTCGCATCCAGATCACATGATGGTGGAGGCGTACATCTTGCTTTACAGCATGTCAGTGTTTATGTAAAGTGTTTATACGTGAAATCGGATTCTACTTTTGTCAGTTTCCGCTCTCTGATCCAGCGATTTTTGCCAGTTCGTTCTGAAACTAGTCCTAATTCTCCTATGACTGTTTTTAATCATGAACTACAAACACTGTTTTTGAAGTTTTTCTTGTGTTCGTCTCCTTCAGGCATTGCATGCTGGGAAAGAGGGTGGAGTTGCGTTGGCCCCTGTCCAGCCTCCACATGGAGTAGATGCCCATCTGACAGTGGAACATGCCTCCAACACACCTGGCAACAAGTAAATCTCTCCCCACGTCTAAATGAGCTTTCTTTTAGATGTGACATTAATGCTTTGTTCTGTTTACATCGGAACTAACACACTATCAAATTGTTAGCAATACCAATCGATCGCAACACTGTTTCTGCAGCCAGCCTAGTTTGGCTGCAGAAACAGCCAAACTAGAAATAAGTCACTCATCTTCTACAACTCTATCCCTCACATGAGGGTCGCCGGGGGGCGGCGGTGCCCAATCCCAGCCAACATAGAGACAAATAACCATCCACTCTTGCGTTCACATCTACAGGCAATTTAGATTCCCCAGATCTGCATGTTTTTGTCTGTGGGAGGAAACCAGAGAACCCGGAGAAAACTCACTAACCCGGGGCTTCACATGGGGCAAAGGCCAGAGTGCTAACCACTACACCAAATAAGTCAAATATTCTTAAATTGATTTAAATTTTCTTGTTTTAAAGAGTCTGCCAGTAGGGTAAGAACATTTTGCTTAGCTTAACTGGCTTGTGAATATACAGCCACTTTCAGACTATAATGTGGGTAATATCATATGAAGAAAATGTTAGATCTTTTTTTTCTTATTTTACTTTCTTAAAAATCTAATTTTGCAGTGTACGTGATATTTTGCACACACACATACAGAGTAGCAACATGTCTGTGGTTCAAAGTTCAAAGTGCTATTAACAGTAAAAGTGTTGGTGTGGTGGCAGCCATTTTGGAATCCCATGTTGGGGTTGGTGAGGTTACTCCGAGTTGGAAATGCTGGGTTCTGACTACAAATGGAATGAACATCTGTTACCACGTCTCCTCCCTCTTCACAGTGGTGGTGATGATGATGGTCTGTCACAGAGTGGAGAAGGAAGCAGGGATGAAGGGAGAAGGAGCGTTTCCCCCTCCGACCCTGTGGAGTCTCTCAATGAATTCACAAGGAAAGTGGGAGCCTTTGTCAATAAACCCAGTACAGAGGTAAACCAAATGTGGTTCTGTTCATTCCCTGTGCTTGTCTCAGTGTACATCCACTCATGCTTGCATCAATGAAGAAGACATTGAATTCAGCTGTGTGTTTGTGTAGATAACTGCAGCCAGCCTGGACCTGCCATTTGCTGCGTTTGCTCCTCGAGGCTTGGACTCGGAGGAGGATGACCCCATGGTAACAGTAAACGTTCTTACTTCAGTATTCTCATAACAACGGAATATTTCTGTCTTTAAAGTGTGTAAAATGACTTAAGAACAAAAAAACATACCATGCCCTAGTCAGAAGAGATATAAGTATTCATTTTATCAATAAATGGTTATTAAGGACAAATCTTTTCATTCCAATCACTATTAAATTTGTGGTGCATCTATTATCGCAAGGCGGCAGCAAGAATGTAGTTAGTGTTTGCAGAAGTGATGAAGTTTGCCAGCATCTTTGGATGCATCTTGTAAGCTACTCGCATTAGCTCAACATGCAGTGAACCCTGCATCATTTTCACTAGCTCTCATGCACTGGAGTTTAGAATATTGATATATTTGATGAATAATACCACTGAACATCCCAATAACATTTTTGCTAGACATGTCCGTTCCTACGTTTGACTGGCACTTTAAAAATCTTCCTCCATCATTTTTCTCTGAGACACTTTTTTGGTTCTTGTGTTTTCAGGTGCAGCCTCCGACCTCTCCTCCCTGTTCGTCCCCGCTGCAGGCCAGCCTTCACTCTCAAGGCTCGGAAGGATCAGGGCAACAGGACGATTTTGTCATGGTGGACTTTGTACGTTGTAGTGTGTATATATATATATATATATATAAATTAAAGCATACATTTCTAAGAGTGGGTGAAAAACCCAACTTGCTTTCACTATTTTTAGAGAATAGTTGCTAGATTAGTGAAATATTATTATTCAGATATTTTGTGTAAAATCAAGTGTCTGTTTCTGTTCCTTTTCAGAAACCCGCCTTCTCTAAAGACGACTTGCTGCCGATGGATCTGGGCACCTTCTACAGAGAGTTTCAGAACCCTCCACAGCTGGCCAGCCTCTCACTACACATCAGCTCCCAATCCATGGCCGACGACCTGGTAAATTGTCACAAGTATTTCTTATTCTGTCCGAGTGTTTTGCCCAATTCGGTCTCTTTTTTAATTAATTTATTTTTTTCAATGTTTAAATTTCTGAATTCTATTTACGCTTATCTTGTAGTAGAAGTTGCTTGAGTTATTTAAGAAAGTTTCACCTCTCGTCCAAGAGGCGTCTTCAGTTCTGACTAACTGTTGGGAGAAAACCAGGTATTTCACCTCTGAGGCTGGTACCTGTCTAGAGAGTTGTTAAATTAAACAAAGCAGATTGTTAATCCCTCCCAGTTTCAGGTTGTTGGTTTCACTTGAGACAAAGTGTGAATGTTGATCCTTTTAGGAGGAGAGCTCAGGTGAAACCAACGATCAAGGTACTTCAGTAAGTGCAATTTCAACACTATTAAGCTGAAATTTACTATTGCACATTGCACATATTACACATATGCATTACAATTTACAGAGGCTCTACAAAGGCACAAATTGTTTAGTCACAGGTATCTTGAACTGGAAAGTATGGTACAACTTTGTACTTTCCTCATCTCCCATTCATTGATGCCCCAACCCATTTGAACTGGCAACCCTCCTATTACAAGTCCAATTCTTCTTTTCCCATTTCCTACTGCTTTATCCTCCACTGGTGCCTACACTCATCATTTACTCTCACAGACTCTTACTCTTCCCAATCCCCAAATCTGCATGACTGGGTCGCGAACCTGGGGCCTCTTGTTGCGAAGGCAAGAGTGCTAACCACTACACCAACCTCTTATGCAGGTTTAACCTGGATCATCAGCAAATAACATTACCAGATACAAATTCTTTAAAAAAAAAAAGTGTAAAAATTGTTTTACATTTTAAGTCTTTTTTCCCCCCCAAGTCAAATGTTTTCTCCCTGCAGGACTCCCTACCGGAGAAATTGGCCCTCTACGAGAAAAACATTGATGAGTTTGATGCGTTTGTGGACATGCTCCATTAAGAGGAGGAGGTGGTGGACAGGAGTGGACGACGCGATACCTCGGAGGATGAAGAGGCGGAGGGACACTGTAGTTTTGTCTTGCACACACACACTAGATCATGTTTTAATGTGAAGCTCACCATTTGACTTCCCCTCCTTCCCATTTGCTCACCTTGCTGTACACACTGCCCTTGTCATGGTAAGTACTGGGTCAGGTCCCGACACTGGCACCGTCCCTCAGTCTGATAGCGCGCATTCAAACTACTGTTATCAGGAAGTCACATGATCATGTTTTGAACCATGCTTTGCTTTAATCTCCCTCCCTGCTGATGATTTCCTGTACACCACAGTCTGTGTGATTATATTCAACTTAAAAATGTTTCTCTGTAAAAAAAAAAAAACAAAAACACATTTGTTTGTGTATTATTTTCTGGAAAAACTGACAGTTTCAGTAAAAGCAAATTACTTGTAAGATAAGCCTCATCATTTTAAACCCAGCTGGACTGGGACTTTAAACTGATGTTTGTTTACCAATGGCTGCAACTAATTATTTTCGTAATCATTTGGTCCATAAAATATCAGAAAATGCTTATTGGTGTTTCCCTAATCTTTGTTCTTAAATGTCTTAATCTAAAATTAACCAATTTGAGAAAATCCATTTGTTTTGATTAAAAAAAACAAAAACAAACATACTCATTGCAGCCATTCACGTGGCAAAAACATATCCCACTTGTCAAGACATTCCCTCAAAATATCAAATGTTTGGGGTTACTTGAAAAATAAATTAACTGTCTACAGACGTGTACGTTATATTGTAGGGATTTTGTAAAAGAACACGTTGCCACGTGTCTGCAGAAGGCACCAGGTCTGTCGATATGATTGAAAGTTTTGATTTTAACATTTGCCATTGGTCCAAGTATCCTGCCTAATAAAGCATGGTTCTTCTGATGAAACTGGCCTCAGGTGTTTCACACACACACACACACATTCACCAACAGGTTTCTTGTAAACGGGCCACGGGCCACAACCCATACAACCCTACAGTGGAGGGTTAGGGTTAGATAAACTGGATAAAGCAGTAGAAAATGAGTGAGTGAGTTTCTTGTAAACATTTCTCAAATTAGCCCCACCAAATAAATAACTCAAAATTGCTCAGAATTAATCAAATGGAATTTTATTGTTGGTATTTTATGCAATTCCATCACATACCCACAGGAGAAGTGAAGGGTCAAAACCAAGTTTAACATCGCACATTATACAAAAACTCATGTCGTGTCCCTCTGACTCGTGCTGTGACCAGTACCAGTTACATCGTAACCCTTCATAAACCGTTCAGACACTTCTCGTCTACGTCCGTCTGAAGTCAAACATCAACTCTTGTCCAGACAATGATGGAAATTTCCTAGCTATTTATATTTTCTAGAGTTAGCCACATGCTGTTTACTTTTGAAACAAACCCTCTTGAGGCTGCTTCCCCCCCAGGTGACACTGGGAACAAAAGAAATAAAATGAAAAAGGAAAAAAAAAAAAAAAAAAAAATTCACAGGAGACGGGCAGTGATTGCCTTTGTGTGCATTTTCACTTCATTCAATTGCTCAGTCTGTTAAAACGTCCCCATCCCTTCATTTCCTCTACTGCAGCTGCTCCGAGCCCGACTATCCGATGACACTTTGTATTGGGGCTGCAAGGACACGGCAAGACCAAGTCACGCGTCGGGAAATGGTTGGGGGGGGGGGAAACGGAAACATCCAGATAGAAGATGCAGGGACACAGTCTTTTGAGGTCAAACATCCAGTGTCCTCCATTATCGTCACTGAATATCCAACCTGCTCCCAGTTTGGGAGTTGGGAGTGGTGATGAGGAGGAGGGGGTGAAGCCGGCGTCCATTCACACTACAGATCAGAGCTGGGAGGAAGAAGAAGAAGAGCGAGTTGGATGGAAGAGATCTAGGAGCTCGACTTCATGGGCTTTTTGTTTTTTTGTAAAGAGCGGGGAGGTGGAACAGGCGTCAGGCTCAGGCAGTGTTCAGTAGGTCCTGTATGGCTTTCTGCTGCGTCTCGTTCAGTGTCGATACACACTGCGTCCATAGACCTGCTGACACCTGGAAGACATGACACACTCAGGTCAGTGTCACACAGCTTCAGCTTTTTTGTTATGTTATTTTGCACAGTCGGATTTTCCCCAATCTCACCGGGTACTCCAGCTTCCTCCCACAGTGCAAAAACATGCAGATTTGGAGATTAGGCCAATTGGACACTCTAAATTGCCCGTAGGTGTGAATGTGAGAGTTAATGATTGTCTCTATGTGGCCGCCAAGTGTTATGACTGGTGACCTGTCCAGGGCGCACCCTGCCTCTCCCCTTTGTCAGCTGGAGTTAGGCACCAGCACACCAGCCCCACTTATCCACTTATATCTGTGTTATTTTAGTTTGTGTCACACTTTCTGGCTGGCAACCAATTTGTGAACCGTTCACCCAGCCGCACCAAAATCCATTTAGAAAACCTGTCATTTTGCATCACAGCACACAGTTGTTGATCCACTGCTGCCTCCATCAAGTTCAAATGTGTTATTTGGTGAGAAGTGTTTGAAATCCTTTGTTGAGATTCCCCGCAGTGACACAAAGCAGCCAGCAGCTCCCGTGTCCACACACACACTAAAAATGATGATCGTCTGCATGGACTTTGGTGCGGGAGATTGAAGGGTTAACACCAACTTCAGTTTGTAGTCAGAAAAGAATGGTCTAACAGTGAGAGCAAGTGGCTACGATAATCTCCTCTTCTCGTCAGAAAATGTTGATTAATGTTTCCCAAAACTCCAAATGTCTTGTTAACAAACCAAAAGATTCACTTTTAAAGATTTTATTGTTATATGGAGGAAAGAAACTGGAAAATATTCATATTTAAAGCTTAAGAATCAGTGAGTTTGTTTTAATTACTCAAAAAAAAAAACCTCAAAATTGTCACCAATTAACTGATTTGTTGCAGTCCTACATCAAAACCACATTGACATCTCACCTGTACTTGACGGATGACGTTTGCAAGCCGCTTGCTGCACGCGTCTTCACTCTTGACCGATTCGTTTGAGACGCCATCTGCGATGATGAGGAAAATTTTGGGGAGGTTGGAATTGTCCGGCCCGAGAACGATTGGGTTGTTGCTGTGGGAAGCAAAAGGAAGCGTCAGGAAGGGGGCAAGAAAACACTTTCCCCACAGAGGATAAACAGATGGCAGCTCCTCTACCTTTCGATGAGGTCGCACAGGAAATCAAACGTGTGGACAGCCTCCTCTTTGTCCTCGAGGAGTGGCAGCCAGCTGAGCCAGTGGGGGAGGATCTCATTGACACTGACACACTCGGGTCGAAACCTCATCACCTTCCCTACGGCAGAGATGCAGTTCTCTGTGGCGTTGACATTTTCCTTGGCGCGAGAGTCCGGCGTCTGGATGACGCTGACCAGCAGGGGAAGGGCCTCTGGACAAAGAACCAGGACATTGTCTGTTACCAAAGCTACTAAATAATCCAACAACATCCTCAAATGAAGAGCAGCGTCGGATCATACTTGTGCAGAACTGGCTGTAGTTCTCTCCCCCGTACTGAGCCGCCACACCGACGCCATATGCTGCCGCCTGCCGAACCTCGGGACTCTGGTCGCACAGTGACTGCAACATTGCTGGCAGGAAGTGATCGGCGTACTTGAAAGAGGAGGGGCTGCAGTGCTCCAACACGTCGTCAAAGATGCACAGGCCCCACTGTCTGTCTGCCCACGGCCTGCTGGGACACTGAGGACGAGCAACAACTCGGGTTAGTTTCCGTTCCTATGCTGCATTCTATTGAAGAGCTAGCCACTGTTAGCCACGCCAGTCGCTGACCTCTACACAGTATTCTCTACACTCAAACAGTGTAGCAGCATGTCTGCACACAAAAATCCAACTGTACTGCATGTATGACTGATTTAATGTGAAAACAAAACAAAAGTGCCATTAGCCCCGTTTCCACCAACATTTCCAGGAATTTCTTTACTTAGGAAAAAATAATTCTCAGTAATTTGTGTGGTCTGTTTCCACCTTAAGGTGAGCAATATTGGCAAAAAAAAAAAAATAGATTTTTTTTATTTTGACAATAGATATTTAGCCAAAAGACAGTCCCATTTTTAAAAAGTTGAGTTATAAACTTAATTGAACACACATATTTAGACAAATTAAAGTTCTTTATACAAATTGTACATTAAATACATGCAAAGTTAAAAAAAAAAAAAAAAAGAAAAAACAAAATCCAATTTTTCAGTCAAAGAGAGATGCATGTTATCACCATATACACCTTAGGACTGTCAGTTTTTCCAAAATTAAGTTTAAACTAACTAAGACCTGTAATTCATTCAACTAATTCAACTCCCCCTCGCCACTGCTCAATGTAATGCAATGCAAACTTCTTAATTTCTAATATTATAATGTATTTTTATTTTACATTACCCATCGATGAGAACACTGCGAAAGAGCGCTTGTACACAGGTATTGATATTATATGCCACTTCTCTCCTAAATGATACAGCAAGGATTTGTTGAGTGTGCTTGCAGGTTTATCAGGTTTATCTTGAGATCTAGGGGCTGGCGTCCCCATGTTCTCTCTGCGCGGCTGCCCTGAGTGGGCATTACAAGACATGTGGAGGGGAGGTGCAATTGAGCTTCAGTCGGACGGTTTGCGTAAATTAAGCTTCAAGGTGATTTTCCACTGAGATTTGCTCTGTGCAACTGTTTCCGCAGCAACAGCCGCCAGGACAGCAGCAGCTCTGGTCACAAACAGACCATTACAGCGATAAGTGCTTTCATGACAGTGTCTCCAAAAGTCTCCAATAACACCAGGAAAAGTCACCTTTTTCCTTTTTGAAAAGAATCGCAAGAGGGGTCTAAATAATTACTAAATAGTGACAAAGTCACCAAGCTGGCAACACTGCAAAATGTGTTCCACCAATCAGCATTCTTTAGCACAGAGCCCCTCCCCTCTAGAGTTCCTGGTAATATGAAAAGTCGCTAGTTGCGAGCAGGTACTTGTTTCGGGAAAAGCTTTGGTAGAAACGCACCTAGGTTTTTCAAAATCCTGAGCAAATGAGAAAAGATCCTGCAGGTGGAATAGGGGCTATTAACCTTAAAAGTAGCAGTATTTGTATGTGGCAACCATCTTGTGAAGTTGAAAGTCCATGTTCTTCTTTACTTTATTTCTATATTATTTTAATTTTTTTTTCCAGCACAACCCAACAACTGTATGTTCCAAGGCTGTCTAACAGTGATATCAAGAGGCTTACATTATCTTGAGATTACATTATCTTGACATATGAGACACAAGCAGGACTAAATAGTCCACCAGCAGAATCATTAGTCAGCAAGATTTTAATCAGTCGTCACGTCGCAGGGAGTGGTGAGGAAGAAGTTGGTCGGACTTACTATTAGCTGGACAATAAGCTGAAGCAGCTGTTCAAACCAGGGCAGCACCTTCTCTTTGTAGCTGCTGAACACAGAGTGCAGGATGTCCGACACTTTGGTCAGAATGTACACGTCGTTCTCGTCCTAAGGACAGATGGTAACCAGAGAGTGAGGGGAAGCCATCTTAACGTTAACTTAAGTTGTCGTGACCGTCGGGGGAATAATTACCTCGTCTTGTAACGTCTCCTCCACCTGCTCATCATAGTCTTCATCTTCTCTCTTAGCTGTGAGGAATCGGGCATTTGTGTGAGGATTTTCTTTCACCAAACTTTATTTTGATTCAAGAGCCATTTTTGTTTGCTTTTAGGATGTTGGTATGAGGTAAACAATTTAACCAAGTGCATTACCATCTCCTATTGTTGGCCTGAACACTGATGCTTAAACATGGCACTAAAGGAAACGGGTTTTAGCCACTTGATTTAAGGCTTAACTAATAAAATCTACACTTTCTTCAGACTAGGATATACACTGCTTGATCCACCCTAAAGTCTTTGTAAATATACTATGACAAGCACTGTCATGTTACACTGTAAATTATAATAACTTACTGTTTACAATTTTCATTCTCCATTCATGTTTTATGTTGCACTCTGGCAATCCCTGGGTCAGGTGTGACATGTAAAATCACAATTTCTTTTCTTTGGACTTTAGTGCAGATAAGTGAGCACGTTTCGGTTTATCAAAGACATTAGAAACAGCAGCAAAATGCAACAAACATTTTGAAAATGTCAGATGTTTTTAAATCAAGGAAGTCTGGGATTTAAATGGTCAAATTATGTTTTCCTTGTGTCACTGCTGGTAGCCGTGTTTTTAGTTCCTCTTGAGCTGATTTTTCAAGATGGCTGTGCACTTGTATTTATGTTTCAGTAACGCATACAACAAAAAAAAGGGGAAAGAATTACTTAAATTGTGCAAAAATGTAAACATTTACCCTGTCTGAGCCGCTGGTTCTTAAAATGCTCTTCCAGTTTTCCTTTCAAAATGCCACTCAGCTCATCAAAATGCTCTTTGTTCAGACATCCGTCACCCATCAACTCGATACACTGACAAATAAATAAAAAACAAACGCCCATCCCAACAGTCAGACCACAGTGATTTTTCTTCTTTTTTCCACACAGCAAAGTACTCCACAGTTACCTTGGCAAACGAGTGCATGATTTCTGACAGGACGTCCGAGTCTGGCTCAGTGCCAATGGCCTTGATGAGAGCATCGCACATGAAGTGCCACATCTGTGTGAGATACTCTGGCCCGCGGACACGGGCACACTCCAGCAGCAGGGGCATGGACTCAGCTGCCGCCACCCGCACACGTGATATAGTTATGGAAACAACAAAAACAAGCCTCATATTTCAAAAACAATTTATCCAGCATTAAAAGGCCAAAAATACTATAAAGGAAAGGATATCATCATGGAAGTAGAACTTGAGGAGAGGCACCATCAGATTCACAACCTGCACTGTGTACTCCACAAAACCCTCCTTCAACTCTTTGGCATAGCACACCTGGAAAAAAAAAAACAAAGAGGAACATTTTACTGACTGCACTTTTCTTCCAGAGGCGACTCATTCATGCGTCTCAGACTCACCAGCATCTGACAGGCAGTGGCTTTCTCTTCCAGACCGGCTGTCTTGATGCCAAAACTCTGCTGATCTCCCAGGTTGACAAACTCCCAGCCCTCATCTTCTGATATGTTCTCCATGTCCTGGGCTACAAGACAGTTGGAACACAAGTCATCATTAAAATAGTGAACTACAAAAGTCTTTACTGGTTTTATTGCTTTTGACATGGTTGGTGAAAAATCAGTGAAGCAGAACTTCCTCCAATAAGTTCAGGCAGGCTGCATGCCAAGAGGTGCAATACTGCCTTCCACAGTTTGAAGTAAGGCTAGGCAATATCAATACATCTATTATATCATGAGACAAGATGTGGTCTTTGATTTTGGATCTCTTATCATGATAAGATGTTAGGGCTGCACGATATTAGGAAGTCGTGCAATAATGTTGCTGATAATTGAAACAATCAAAATGTGATTAATGTTTAGACTCTCGGCCTCGATTTAAGGGATTGTTAAAAAAAAAAAAAGTTGCATCAACAGTTGTGGCATTTACAGTATATCCATTGTCCATTTTCAAGTTATTGCAAATCTTTTGCTCAATCCCTCAAATTAAAGTTGAGTCCAAATTTTAAAATCACATTATAATTGTTATTTCAAATTCTTTGTAGTAGTATACAGAGGCAAAAATGATAAAATGTGTACACATGGGCAGAACCATATATCATGCAGCCCTAGTATCTGATGATTTATCCTGGCTGTTGCATTGATAATCATTTATTATAATGAATAAGCTTGTGAGATACAGATAAATTATATTGTGTATCAACACGTCAAGAGTCACTTGAGTGTTATAGCAGAATTTGGCCATATTTATTTTCAATTTAATCCCCCCCCAACACCCCTAAATATCCTTCACTTAATAAAAAGTAAAATAAATAAACCAGATATTATCTGAAATGAAAGTTAACTGTATTGTCACTCTCCTTTGAGAAACACAAACATCTAAAAAGTAAACATGAGCCCATAGAAACTACCTGTGAGGAGCTTTATATCTTGTATATTCAGATATATCCTGTCTATTTTGAATGCTGTTCTAAAGTTGCAGCTGGTACAATTATTGACAATAAACAATTCATCCCATTTATGTGTATGTATTAAGTTGTTACATTAATTGCGGAAAGTCATTTTAATTCAGACCAAAGCCTTCAGTCTCTTCCACATGGTCTACACTTAATTAAACAATGTATTGGACTGGTATTTGCTGATACGTAAAGCCCAGCTATTGTAGCAGGACTGAAAAGACAGAAGAGTACACCCCTTATAACAGGTCAAAATCCTTCTAAAAAGTTTTGCTTCATACTCTTACATGACGACCAGTTGCAGGTAAGTGCAAACGTCGATGAAAACTACACTGTCTGGCCAAAAAAAAAAAAAAAAAAAAAAAAAAAAAGGCACCTGGATTTAACTAAGAAAATAGGTAAGAGCCTCCTGTCAAATACAGTTGATGACTCAGGTGAAACTAAATCAGACAAAAGCCAACATCCAACGACCCTTTGACGACTTAACGACTCATCTAACCTTTTAGTTAACAACTCACAGTTAAGAAGCCTCTTGGATTAGAGGGGAAACATCTTCAAGAAATTCTACTAAGTCCAGTTGCTTTTTTTTTTTTTTTTTTTTTTTTTTTTTTTTTTAACTACACTTTTGGAAGCCTCCTGTTGGATAATTACTCAATGGACAATTATCTTTCAGCTGGCAACAAGTTTTAACCCCAACTGATGAAACCACCATATCGAAAGACATCCTGTGGTTGTGGAAAAGATGTTTGTGTTTGAGAAGGGCCAAATCATTGGCATGCATTGAGCAGAGAAAACATCTAAGGAGCTTGCAGAACCTACTACAATTTTTTCAAGAAGTGCCCAACGCATTATTAAAAACTGGAAGGATAGTGGGAAACCATCGTCTTTGAGGAAGAAATGTGGTCGGAATGATCGTCGATGACGATCACTCAAATTTGGTGAAATCAAATCATAGAAAAACATTTGAACTCAGGGCTATGTTTAATAGTTAAAGTAAGAGCATTTCCACAATGTGAAATGAACTCAAGGGATTGGGACTGAACAGCTGTGTAGCCTTAAGAAAAGCAGTAATCCGTGAGACCAATTGGACTCTGGAGCAATGGAAGATGCACCCATTACCCAGGATTCATTGGGCTCAAATTGTGAAAGAGGGTTCAGGGAGCATAATTTTTCACATATGGATTGACCACAACAGACCCATCATCAGTACAAGAGCTTGGTGAAAAATGAATGCAACAATGGATGGAAATAAATCTTGGGACATTGCAGAAGCTTATCGAAACAATGACTCAGCGAATGCGTTCCTTAATCAAAGCTAAAGGCGGTCCAAATATAAGAGGCGGTAACTATTTTTTGGCCAAGCCGCATATAATATGCTTGATTTACACACATCCGCCTCCTTGTTAAATGGTTGAGCAAAACAAGGAAAAGAAAAGAAATGACAGAATAATGTGCAAATTAGGTGATGACATCTTTAAGGACACCCCCACCCAAGCAAGGCTGCACACCTGGAGGAAACAAAGTAGGACAAAAAGAGTGACAGCCCTACTCCACAATGTTCTAATCTCAGTCCAGTAGGGACAAACTCTGAGACTAGGTAATATGTGGCCTATAAATAATAAACATTTATTAAGTGTATGAGGATATAAAGCTACACATGGGTTGTTTCTTGGGACTCATGAAAAGGTTTTCTTTTGAGATTGTTGCACTTCTCAAAAAGGACAGTGACGATACACTGTAAAATAATCTCTCTTCTGTACATGACATGCATTACATGTTTAAAATACAGTTATTACCTTTCATTTCAGATATCTGGTTTATTTCTTTGTTGTTGTTTTTTTTAAATATTGAATGAAGGATATTTATGTGTGTTTTTAAAATGTGGTGCCTTTCGGCATGAGTGTCAGCCCAAAGCAGCTACAGCTTCTCTCCTGGAAAAGCACTTTCACAACACGTGTACAGGTGTTTACCCGATTAAAATTTGTTCAGACATGCTTTTTTGGCCTAAATGCTATATATCTTTTAAGGCTATGTATTAACATTCAGTAACTTCAGTAACTTGCAAAATAGTAAAAACTATTTCAAAAAGTGGTTTATTGTAAGAAAATTGTGACATTTGATGTATGACATTTTTGCCAAATTGCCCACCCCTACCAGGAAAGTCACCATAGACACCATATAAATGATACAGTGAAATCCAAAATCTTATACCATATGTCGTCTAATTTCAGGATATAGATCGAAAATATTGCACAGCCTTAGCCGCTATGGTGTTAAACTTACTGTCGAGGAGAGCCACTTCTGGCTTGATGGAGGCTGTCTTCATCAGAGGGCCCATCACTACGGGCAGATACTGCTGAAACTCCTTCCCAAGGATCTTACACATCCTGGCCCAGGCTGAGATCATGTACGAGATCTAGACCACAAACACACACAAAACACGTCAGCTACGGAGAAACAAAATGTATTGGAAACAAAACAGGATTGGTTAAAAAGGACACTCCTACCTGAGGATCGTCATCCTCTAGGTCATTAAAGTCAGTCTGTGTCTTGAGGAGCAGCTGCATGACAGCAGAGGCATCTGGCATGAACTAGTGACAGAAGAGAAAGCAGACAGTTCACATGTGAGAACATTGAATGCATTAACATGCAGAGAAATTCTCTTTTATAACAAGGAGTGGTTTAAAATCTCTGGACAGTTTGTACACATGATAACACCTTGTCTTTGCCAACAGCCAGGCCAATCAGGCTGATGCACTCTATGGTCTTGCCGCGGAGCAGCCGTAGCTCTTTCTGCACCGCGTTTTCCACAATGTGTCGGAGCGACGGCATGAACAGGTCGTAGTATGGCACAAACTTCTCCTCGGCAGTGTCGGCCACAGAGGCGATGGACGTCACCACCTGCTCCAGGACGAGTTTGGTGCCTCTTTGGATCAACTAGCAAGAGAGAAGAAGAGGTTCATGAGAAGCCAAAAGGCTTGACCAGCTGAACATGGTTTTTATTCTCTTTGCTGTTCTTTCATACCTCTTGCAGCTTGGCAACCATAATGACATGAAGGTGCTGAACCAAACTGTCCAGATATGGGATGAGCAGTGATTTGGGACAGTCCTCTGTGAAATTGATGAGGGCGGCAGCAGCATGAGCCTGCACTCGGGGGTTGCTCTGGTCTTCCATAGTTTGAAGCAGAGCTGAAATCACCTGGAAGAAAGTGCATACAGATGTTTACATTTACCAATGTGATGGTTTGCAGGGATTAAATGGGCAGCTGTACAAGTAGCACTGAGATTTAAAAAAAAAAATGTTTGGGTCCGTGTGGGCATGGCCATTGTTAGCAATACCAGTCGATAATGTTCTACATTTTTTTGGGGGGGGGCACACCATGATGTCTACAGTTAAGATCAGACTACAAACCAAATTCAAAGTTCAATACATCATTTCAGATACCTTATCGTGGAATTTCTTTTGAAATGTTGGGGCAAAATCTGTAGCCATCTGTCCAATAGCATTGCAGGCAGCATAACGGACCCTCGGGTGCTGAGGAGAAGGAAACAACTCATCACTCAACACACAAATCCTAAAAAAAAAAAGGGACAAGACTAAAAAAAAAAAAAACAAGAAACAAAACTTTATTTCTTACAGGGTCAGAGCAGAATAGCAGGACAAAGCTGACAATCTCTTGCAGGATGGCTTCCATCTGCTGGTGGCAGCCTTCGCCAATGGCAGACAACGCCATCAAGCCAGCATGACGGTACTTCCAGTCAGCTAACACACACACACAGTTAAAACTCGCGTTCAAATTAGGGATGCAAATTTCTAACAAAAATTGTATTTGCAATATATTGCTTGACTATTCCAAACTCCAGCACATGAGAGCTAGTGAAAATAATACAGGATTCACGAAGTGTTGCGCTACAAGGAGCAGCTAATTAAATGGAGTCAAAGATCCTGATGTGTCATTACTTCTGCAAACACACATGAAGTCCACTAACTAAATGTTTGCTCCAGTGCAAGCTTTGGTAACAGATTCACAAAAATATGTTATTTGATTATCAATATTTGTTTTTATCAATGCAATCATGGATAAAATATTTTATATCTTATTATATTATGAAAAGTCACAGTAACTGATCAGCTTTTTATAATTAAAATAAATAAGTAAACAGAATACTCATGTTCAGCTTTAGTTCCGTGAGCCAATTACAAATTAATACATACATTTTAATGCAGCTATTTCAACAGGTTTAATTTTTGCTGCCTTCTGTTAAGGATGAGTCACGTTTACTTACGGTTCTGCAGCATCTGCATGATGTGCTGTTTGATCATGGGCAAAATGATCTTTCCCCCCAGACCACACGCAATTCTGTCCAGAGCGCTCTCCCCAGCCACAGCATTACTGATGTGCAACAAGAAATGCATCACACATACAATGAAGTACATGAACATATTTGCCAAAAAAAAAAAAAAACTTTAAAATGAGCAAAAGACAAAAATGTGGCTATTTTGAGGCTACAGCTACAATCAAAATGATTCAACCCCACAGTATTTTAGGTTTACTGACAAAAACAGGTGTTTGCAATAAACAGATTACACAAGAACATTACAAGGATTTTATCCACATTCAACACTAAATCCTACTTTCAAAGACTACAGCTATTTCAAAATGATTCAATCCCCTGAATAGAATTCCTTATAACAGCACACATTTGCAAATCGCATGTTACTTCAAGGGGTTCAGTTGCTGTTCAGTAGCACATATTGCATATTAGACATATGGCTAAGGCATGAGAATTGTCCAAAAAAGAGATTGCCTTGCACAAAAAAGGAAAAGGCTACAAAACAGATAGCAAAGGCACTGAATGCTCCTAGAGATATAGTTAGAAGTATAGTTTAGAAGTATAGTTTGCATGTTTGCTACACTACCTAGATATGAAAGAAAGAGGAAGCCATCAGCACCAGCTACCAGAGTCCTGAGGAGGCAGGTGGTCAAAAACACTTGATTGACTGCTAAAGACTTGCAGCAATTCTTGTTGGCAACAGGCACTGAGGTTTCAGTTTCCACAGCAGGGTACAAAATAAACTCTGAAGGGCTCAATGCCCCAACTGCAAGACGTACACCACTACTGACCCAAAAGCAGAAGAAAAGCCGGCTGCAGTTTGCTCAAAACTATATAAATAAGAGGTTTTGGGATTCTATTGTGGAACTTTTTGGGGCCTATGCCTACAGTGAAGCATGGCAGCAATCAAGTATCAGGAAATCCTGAAAGAAAATATCACGTCTGTGAGGAAACTGAAGCTTGGGCATCACTGGCCATTCCAACAGGACAATGATCCCAAGCATTCTTCAAAGTCCACCATGGTTGGTTTTCAAAGAAGTCCTAGAAGACACTAGAGTGGTCATCACAGTCGCATGACTTGAACCCAATTGAAAATCTCTGGTGGGATTTGAAAAAGGCAGTTGCAGCACACACAAACCCACGAATATCAATGGACTGGAGGCCTTTGCCCATGAGTAATAGTGTAAGATTCCTCAGGAATGCTGCCAGAAGCGGGTGTCTGGCTATGCATCACTTTTGCAGAAAGGTCGTAACAGCAAAGGGTGCTCTACTAAGTACTAAAGATGCTTGTAATGAAGGGGTTGAATAATTGAGACAGCAGTAGTCATTCAAAGTGGCATTTTCTTTCCCCAAACACAAAATGCCACTTTGGAGAACCCACTTGTAATATTACTTGTGTTGAGCTATTTAAAAAGTGTTCTTGTTTGATGCGTTCATTGCAAACAGCTGGTGATTTTTTGGGGGGGGGGGTGAATTAGGAGGGGGTTGAATAACTGTATATACCCATATGAGACATTGTATATCAGGATATAAAGTGGCATACAGGTCATTTCTCCGGGCTCATGAAGTTTAGGACCATATCTTTAGCTCGTCATGGATATATATTTCTCACCATCCCCTAGTACAGAGGATGTGTGCCTCGCTCATAATAAACCAGGAGTTACCTGTCAAAGTCATCATCCTCCAGTTCATCAGCCATGGCCCACTCCTCATCCTCCTCCAGGTCCACCATCATAGCCAGCATCTGGGGAACTAAGAACATAAAAAAAATGTCTGAACCGCTCTGCCAAACACCTTTAAGTGGCTCAAATTTATTCATCGGCAACAAGAAAAATCCTCACCACACTGAGCCACGATGGCAGTGTGTTTCCTCAACATGGCCGCTGCCGTCTCTGATAAGGTGACGATAACTTCCAATGCCAGCTGCCTCTGCATGTTGCTCAGGTTGTTGTCAGCACACAGCTGAGTAGGACACACGAGCAGATCTTTATTAAAACTTGACAAAAGCAGTGAAAGGACACTTGGTATCATGGTGTTCTTAACTTGCCTTCAGGCAGAGCTGCAGAGTGGCCTCCAGATTGGGCCTCAGATATTTGGGCGCTGTGTCTGCAATTTCCACCAGAGACTTGAGCACAGAGTCATCTCCTTGGTAGCAGGACTCGTTAACTGACTGATTGGTAACATAAGATAAGGTTAGTTAGGCAACTTAAAAACAAGACAATGTTAAATTTAAAATGCTGCTATAATCCAATAATTTCTAAATCTTGTTATGAGTGATAAAATTGTCATGTAATTCAATGAAAATTGTGAAACATTCATACCTGTTGTGAAAGAACTGGAAACACTGAAATAATTAAACCCTGTAATCTAGAACAAAACCTCACTGCCTTGTGATGAAAAACAAGATTATATTGATAAATCACTGCAGGGAAGAACAGCTACAGTTTACAGGGACGGAGCATTTGCCTCTGTGTAATTGTGATGAGATTATATTAAGGAAGCAACTAAGAATTTGTAAAATGAATTAATTGGTCAATTATTTATTGATTCAATCAATGGCTTGGTGAATTAAAAAATTAGGATGTTCTCAAATGTCCAAAAGCCAAAATCAGGGTTGCCACACCTTGGTTGACATCAAATTCAGGGACTTTCCAGGACCAATTTCCTCACATTCAAGGAGTGAATGTTCTAACTCACCCTACGATGGAAACTTGTAAGAACCGCTTCACCCACAGCATCTACTTTTATAGATTTGTAACATGTTCTGCATCCTGCCAAGTGATTGTTCCTGGGATCTTGGGCAAGCCAGTCTTTGTAATTTTCTTTGAGCCAGAGATCTTGAAATTCGCATTTCTCTTGCTTAGCATTATTCACTCATTGCTCTGCAAGTTATCTCACATCAAGAGCAGTGTGACAGTGTACAGTGCCCACAATACCATTAGTAATTACCAACTCAAACTTGTTCTATATAGGCCTAGTCTTCATACATAAAGCAATGTAGGGCGCATGAAAAAGTTGGCGGTGTAAGAAAAAGGGCACAACAGCAGCTGGAGACACGTCTATTTAGGGCAATTTCCAAAAACTTTCAAGCACCTTGAGGAAAAAAAAACCTGTGAGAACCTTGCAAAATCAACATTTTCTCTCTTCAGCCCAAAATGTGTGTATATGTATACACACAGAGTGAATGTGTGTATACACATATGTACATATACACAGTCTGGCCAAAAAAATAAAAGGTGCCACCTCTAATATTTCATTGGACCTCGATCCAGTGTTGCATTAATTTTTCAGCAAGATCTTGTACTGATGATGGAAGAGTCAGACCACTGCACAAAGCCTTCCCCAGCACATCCCAAAGATTCTCAATGGGTTGAGGTCTGGACTCTGTCATGGCCAATTCATGTGTGAAAATGATGTCTCATGCTTGCTGAACCACTCTTTCACAATTTGAGCCCAATGAATCCTGGGTGATGGATGCATCACTTCATCTACCTCTGATTTCACCAAACATTTAAGTGATCACCAATCACCATAATTCAGGATTTGTTTTTCCCCGACTACATTGCCTCCTCAAAGATGATGGTTCCCCACTATTCTTTCAGTTCTTAATAATGCGTTTGGACACTTCTTAACCCAACTGTATTAGTTCCTGCAACCTCCTTAGATGTTTTCTCTGCTTGACGCGTGCCAATGATTTGACCCTCCTCAAACATCTTTTCCACGACCACAGGATGTGTCTTTCCACATGGTTGTGACTCGTTGCATCAGGGGGTTAAATAACTTGTTATTTATCCAGCATGCAGTAATTATCCAGCCCGTTCACAGATGAAGACACAGTGACAGTTGTCCTGGCGTCTCACCTGCAGGATTCCTGGCAGCAGGTCAGAGAACTGCTTCAGCAAAGCTGTGTTGCTTTCATTGGACAAGATGAAGGATGCTGTTGCACGAGCCGCCAGGGTACGAATCTACAGGAGGATTATGCAGAAATCAGAAACGTGGACATCATAGTAATCTGGAAGTGACATCAGCAACCGTCTTCACCCTTACTTGTGGGTTTGCCTGGTCCTGCATGCACTGAACAAGCATACGCTTAATAACCTCGATATAATGCTGCTGCTGGTTGCCAAAGATTCCTGGAAAGTTCCTTTAAAAAAAAAAAAAAAGACAAGAAAATTAAAGACACATTTTAATGTATGGACAAACTTTTGCTTGAATCCAGAAACAATCTTTGTCTGAGGCTGACCAGAATATATGGAGTGCAGCCTCGCGCAGACCAACATTGTCTGAATTTACGGAGTCAAAAAGAAATTTGAGCACCTCTGGCCACTGGTTAGACCCATCATCATCTAGATTAAAGACACCAGAATCAGATTATTGCACATTGATTGGATAATCAAAAATATCTTATAAAATTTGGGCCATGAATGTCTGCTCCTTGAAAAATCTGTGCATAATTACCAATGAGGTTGCGGGTGAGCTCAGCTGCAATGTCGCAGATTTTTTTGCGGATGTTTGGTGAAGTCTCCAGTTGGATGCAGGTCAGCAGCTCCGTCTTGATGGCCGTCTGCATCTCCAGGGTCAGACCAGGGAAGACCTCCTCAAAGGACGACGACAGCAGCCGCCGTAGCAGCACTGCTGCCATCTGTTTGACCTGAGTTGGTGAAATATTTGATTGATGGTCATGATCTCAACATGAATCCTGACACCTTAAGTCCACGGCTTACACAATGTCAAAAGTTGCAGCATCTTAGAGAGTCTGAATCATCTCTCTCAGGGCCAACCACCCATTTCTGCTCCAGTTTCAAGACTCTAAAAATATCAGCCAAAAGGAAAAGGAACGAGGGAGCATAATCAGCTGCTGGACTTGGAGTAAACACAATGGCACAAATGCCAGAACTGCGACTTGTGTGTCTTCATGTCAGGCTGTGGCGAGAGGCCTGCATGTGAAAACAGACTACAGTCTTTTCAAAGTTAGCAGGTTGCAGAAATGCAGGCAGGATGTGACACTGCATGTACTCTGATGTCCCAAGTATTTGTCTGACCAAAATCTGCTGTAATAAGACATTGGATAATACACAAAACATGGGTACCAAGTACTGTTTGGGATGGGCAATAGGGCAAAATTATGCCACAATTTCTTTTACAATAAAATCACAATTATAACATTGATTTTTAATAACCAATTTACATAGTATTTTGCATGTTGCTGAATACAATTTCCCTATGTAAAAACATAGCCCTAAAAACAACACACATAACAGGGCACTTAGGTCGAAGAACATTACTGAACAGATTATAAGGTTTGTGCACTTTTGCCAATGTGTGGACAATGCTTACTTTTAATAAATAAATGGTCAGACCCCCCAATCAAGCCAAGTGTGCATATGTTCTTCAACTGCTTGTAAAAGTGTCAGCTCGAAGCTGCTACAGCTTTTTTCACAGAGGAAATCTCTCTCCTGTGACCAGCTCCTCAGTTTTGTTATTTTCCTGTCATGAGTTCATGCTACACTCCGAATAAAGCAGGACGAGAAATGAGAATCACAGCATTGCCCATAGTTCACTATGATTGGACAATCGCTGTATGAAGCTGACTGGCAAATTGTGCAATTTGGATGAGAAGAAATTGATGCATCTGGAAGAGCATAGAACAACAATGTGTCCTATAGACGAAACTACGACCTCTGCATTGGCAGATCAGTACGTTATAATCCTTCACTGTGTTGGACATTGTACAGTTTAAATCTTAAATAAGTCATGGAAAAACATTTCTATACAAACCTCCTCAGCAGCAGATGCATCTCTGATAGCCTGTAGCAAGAATGTGATCTTGTTTGCGCCTGGGATAGTGTCATAGGTCTCCTGCAAAGACAATCGTGGACAGTGTTGAGAATAAGATGCAACTGTAGCTTGAACATGCAAGCATCACAGATGCTGTCACCCACGAAAAATGGATCACAAATGGCATTTTCCTTATTACCAAACTGCATTTTTCTTGTGATTCCATGCATGGTAAAAGCTGAAACAGATGCTGCAGTTGGACTGTCACCAATTATACATTTAAAATTTAACAGCACTTGATTTATTTTACTGTGAAATCAGTCTTAAAAAGCTTGCTATATAAACCAGATTATCCTGTTGGGCACAAACTGTACTCACTAAGAGGATAATGTATATTTGAAGCCATATAATAATGACAGACTTATTAATACATATACAGTATGGGTGTCATGATACCACATTTTCATGTCCAATATATCACAATGTTGAAACTTGGGTGCAGTCTTTTTCATCTTTTAAATTAATTGAGTTTATGAACCAACCTAGTAGCTAACAGTTTAGCTTTTATTCTGCTGCAGAACTCAAAGATAACAAGTTAAAAATGTTGATTTGTCCACAGTAAACATCTGTAATAGTGACAAGCGCATGTTTGAAGAAAAGTATTAAAATTCACCATGATAACCTACTACATCCCCATCTTGAAACCCACAAATGTGAATACTGATGAATTAATTCCTATTCTGAGAGTCACACAATGGGGAGGGTTTCTATAAAGGATGAATTCCAATGCGCTTAGCAGCGCGACAGACAGACTGTGTTTGGTAAAAGGGAAACGCTGACTGAGAATGAGAGGAGGTGTGGGGACTTCATGTGATAAGATTCATCCTAAAGTCTGCGGCTAAAGAGGGGAGTGGTAACAAAAGCAAGCTTTGCAGAGACGAGATGCTAAATCATGGTGGGGTGAAGCAGTAAAAAAGCCAAACAAAACCAAACAAGAACTCGCGCTTCATGGAGAATAAAAAGGAAGATAGCTCGTTAATTCGCTAACATACTTTCACGTAAATATTATTGAAGGCCATTGCCCAAGTCCCGTAACTGCTCACTCAATTTGTCCTCCGAATAAGCTGCCCAATTCAATTGCTGTTACCGTCCATCATTGAAAATAAATTGGCTTATTTATTATACGCACTGAACTCTGGTTAAACTTTGAGTAACCCACACAGGCTACCCAACGCTAGCTCCCTGGCTAACAAAACTGGCAACACTTAGCATCTTGCTACTTCCTGTACTCCACTAGCTAGACTACTAGCTTCACGATCAGCTGGAGAAATGGGAAAGTGATGCCAAGAAACGGAGAATTTCACTTTCGGTCACAGCGATTTACCTTAATACAGACGAACAGAGACACATGTCGCCAAAGCCAGGCGCTTATTGGTAAGTTCTACAAAGTGTCCTCATAACTACGCAACATGATGGCGGTAGTTAGCGTTAGCTGACTAGTACTCGGTGTCAGCCTTATATTGCACGTGGACTCTCCGAGCCTGACGCTCACTGCGCTGCGCTCGCGGCCGGTTGGCTAGCAAGCGATTAGCTTTTGCTAACCAGACTGTATCGCTCCCGACAGTGGCCGAGTCTGTCAGCCATAAAAACAGCGGCGCTTCGTTTTCTTACCTCTGCTTGTTTCCTGGCGGTGTTGTCAGGACTCATCAGGTTACTTAGCAAGAGGTAGAACTGCTGCTGCTCCGCCATTGCTGTGAGAGCCAAAAAAGACCAGCCGGGTGGAGAAGCGCTGAGACGAGACCGGCTGACCCTGCTTCGGTCACACAATCCTTCTGCCGCCCCATTGGTTTGCTTTATTGACTCCACTTGCTGCTCATTGGACTAGGAGTCTGTAGCAGACGCACGCCATTGGCTCGCGCGAATTCCCAACGGCTATTGGATGAAGTCGACACAGGGACGTGAATGCGATGTTGCGTTGTTACTAACAGAGAAACACCAAAGCGCGGGAAATGTATAGGAGGAAACGGTAGCTACGTATGTTTACTCAAGTACATTTACTCAGGAGCAAAGTGTTTCATTTTGAAGTCACTTTTCCTTCAGCTTCACACACGTTTATAAAGTGAACGTACTTTTTACCCGTATATTTAATCAATAGAAAATACTTGCTACTTCCTAATCCACCTGCATTACTCATAATTAAATACATAGCATAGTTGCATTAGTAGTCTAATGACGTCATCTGTCAGAGTAAACTGCAGAGCAAACTTTAATAATCCAGTCATTTTCTGTGCTATATTTCCTGAAAGTGTAAAATTTTGCTACATTTATTAAGTTATTCTTGAAATGATGTTGCAGCTGAATATCCCTCCCCTCATCCTCGTGTAGCCTTCAGTTAGCATAAAAACCCCAAATATTTAGTTTTTTCCATTGTATGCTATTAACCGCTTTTCCTTTTTCTTTTTCTTTTTTTTTAAATAAATCTTTTGGTTGGATTTTTTTGTTCACATACAACAGTACTGACACATTCAGTGTATCCAGATAATCTAATTTAAAGGTAGTTGTAAGTTTGTCTTACACAGTGTAAGGCACAGTGTAAATTGAAAACGACAACAAACGTAATCTGTGCCAGAACAGCTTCTACGAATGAACCATAGTTACCCATTATCACTTCCCACTGTTAGGAAAAGAAAAGATGGGAACAGGGGAAAGAGAAACCACTTTCTGAATGAATAGAAGTTCTGTCTAAAGACTCTATGAAGGGCTGCCAGGTTTTATTGAAAAGTAGCCCCTTTTCTACCAAAATTAATTAGGAGCTTTTATTACCAAGAACTTATTCACCCGGGTAAAGATGTTCATAGTAATCTGTGTAGTTTGCGTTTCCACCACACTTCACAGTTCTTGAGTGTTGCTGATGACGTACAGTCAAAACATTTAACACGCCAGTGGATCACTTGATTGTGTTTGTTTCTCAAAGCCCATTTCATGTTAATAAAGTAGAATAAACAATAAAACAATTACGTGTGGAGGGGGTGGTTTCAGTGAGATGGTGGGAGTGAAAATCAAGCTTCAAAAATACATGCGATACATGCTTTCACATCAGTTTCTCCAAAAGTCTCTTATAACACAAGAAAAAGACATTATGGTAGTATTTACCCGGGTAATTTTGGTGGAAAAGCGCTGAGGTTTTTTGAAAATGGAAAAAGTTCGTATGGTGGAAAAGAGCCTTTTGTAAAAAAAACATGCTGGTCCAAAATGGTGGCCTCCTGACAGCTGATCCAGCTCTTGATATAAATATAAGGCTCATTCTGGGTTAATTAAAAACAGAAATTCATACAATCAGGTGATTGCTCAATTACACATTTTTTAGGTACAATTATTATATCTTTAATTTCTGCCAAATGAAAATAATTTCCCTTAAATTTTACTCACTGGACCTTCTAATACTTTTTATCTGCAACTGAGTTCAATTAACTTTATGGTTTTATCCATAAACCAAAGTTTTATTACATTTTACACCATGACACACAAAACTGTAGTACAGAGTCGTTACTGTAGAGATATAATACTATTTAAACATACTGGGAAGTATTTCAAAGTATATGTAGACAATTTCAGAGTGACAATATTATTGCATCTCATTTTTTCAACACTTTTTCTGAATTATACAATGCTTCTTTTTAATCAAAAATGCTAAATAAAGGCCAGATATTTTATATATTTATATCATTCATAGCAGAGAGCACATACCTATTTCACCACTCAATTTCCCACTATATTAATGCACCAAAATCCAGTTTGGCTCTATGTACCTAAAAAGACATCTAAATTCCATCCTTCACCTTTTGAGTGATGCTGCTTTCAGACAGATGTGGGTATTACATTTAATTTAAGGGGCTTAACCATGGTGAAATGTGGGGCACAGTTCCCCACTAGATGGCAGCAAAGCTTTGTTTATTGATTTACATATGTAATCCATCAGCCATCCATCCTTTTTCTACAGCAGTTTTTCTTAATGCTGGTCCTGGGCACCCCATTGCCCTGCTTGTTTTAGAAGTTTTCTTGCTCCAACACTCCTGATTCAAATAAATCAGGCTTTATCATTATCAGGCTTCTGCAGCTGACCATTTGATTATTATTTTGAGTACTGGCACTTTAATATGCATACCAGTACTTCTCATGAGATGCTGGTTATATGTCCAATTAATAATTATGACCCAGAACAATAATTTCTCAGGGAGGACAGTGTGAAGTTCACCTGGTCTCGCTAGAGTCTAGTGTTTGTTTCTAGAGTTTTTATTTTCTTATTTAACAGCATCTATCAGGCAGATGATCCGCTGTGGCTCTCGACTGTATTCGCTGTGATCGTTCATCTTCGTCGTCATCATTTTCTTTTTCTTTTTACTTCTTTCGTTTACTCTTTGAGTCCTGCCATGCACGAAAACTCAAACTTTTCATGGACATCAGGACCTGAAAAAAGACACCAAGCAAACTCATTTTCACCATGAACATTTTGACATGGGTAAAAATCAGTATTAATGGAGAGAGTTGAATAATATTCACACCTTAACACAGCGTCTACACACTTTGCAAGGTACATTGCTCCATCTGAGAACTGTTTGTTGCATGCTCCAAGTGTATCAATAACTGGATAAAAGAGGTGTTTAGCCCATCTGTCCTTGGGGCTCTCTGAACCAAAGGTTTCCCCACAAGTGCAGAAGTTAATGAGGCTGTCATTCGTGCTGGTTGCTTGTGTCGGGGCTCCTGTACTCACAAAAAGTGAGTATCTTCTCGTTACATCTCTTCCAAGTTTTTTTTCCTCATTTCTTCAAGCCCTTCGATGCTGGCCCGTAGAACACTGGAAGCTTGAGCAAGCGCGGTGTCTGTATTCTGAAGGGCCTGAGATGCGACATGAACGCGGGCACAGAACACAGTCAAACACACACACAGAATTCTAGTCCTCTCACACTGTGAAGCAGACCTGAAGCCTCTGTTAATCTGCACTATGGGAGCACAGAAAACTCAGCATGGGTGATCATTATGGACCACCGGGGGCAGCCCATCCACCAGTGTGGCCACGAGCTCTCATCCATAAGCATTGAGGGGTTGGGTGGGTACGGGTAAGGTAAACATGTTTTTCCACTAATAAAGAAACTCAGATTTAGTAACCTATATTTAAACCCCGTGTAATAAAGATGAGTAGTGTGCACAGATCACAACATAAATAAATACCATGTGTAACAGGGATTAAGGGCGCATTGCCAAGCTCATGGTCTGGCCCTTGTCACTATAGTGTTTGCAAATGAACTTGTCTTACCAAAATGAAATATGATCATTTTGACATGTAACTCTGGATTACACAAAATCAAAGATGTGAATGATCCAACTGGGAGCACAGTGCGTCCCGGCGCGTGACGAGGAAGAGCAAGGAGACGAGTTCAATGAATCAATAAAATTGATGTTAACACCATTTTGTTTCATGGGTGATTTTGTGTATCTTTATTGTGATTTTTTTTTTGAAACATTTTTTTAAATTTAAGATTATGCATATAAAAAACAACACAAAACAATGCATTAAAAAAACAAAACACAACAATTAAGGAACAATTAGTGTCTCAGCAAACATACAAACCCGGATCAAGACATACTACTCAAATGGACATCCCACCAAACAAATACCCAAATAGGGGGGAGAAAGAACACTCCATAGGAGACCTCTGCACAAAAAAAAAAGGCAAAACCTCTCACGACCAGCTCTTTCTGATTTATCTGTCTGTCCATCCAAAGTGGGAAATGACAGGGGCCCACAAATCCAAAAACAAATCCATTTTTACGTGAAGTTTTGCAGTTATCTTTTCCATCAAATAAACATTCTTCAGTCTCTCTCGCCAATGTTGAAGAGTGGGAGGTAGGGGTCTGAGCCAACTCAGGGTTATCATTTACCTCGCCACCAGTAGGAGAATCTGTAATAATTGGGCTTTCCTCTTCCCTATATCTTCCCCTGGAGTCAAACCTAGTATATAATACAATGGATTCAGTGGTAATTCAATTTTGAGAATGTTTTGAATTTCTGCTTGGATCCCTTGCCAAAATCTTTATTGTGATTTTATGAGATGAGAGAAGCCGAATATACTCACTGTGTGATGCCAAGACTGTTTGTGGTTTCTGAGAGAGAGAGAGAAATTGTGAATTTGTTAGTTTGCATCACAGTTTCAGCTGCGTCAATTAAATTCCATAACAACATGCCAGCCTCCTTTGATCTGACATCAGATGTGACGGGACAGTCAACATATATATAAATGTATGTGCTGATTCAGATAGTTACATTAAATCTGTCGATTCCAACCTGATCTGCCAAGCTGAATCTGTCGACACCTCCCCCTGCTGCGCCGCCACGCCATCGGTGCACCTCGGTCCGACAAATTTCCAAATTCGCTGCACAAGATGTTGTGCCTGATGAAATTACCACTGCGTGGGCTGCGCTGCGAAATTAGAGCCCAAATTGTCACTCGATAATTGGGGGCCAATAACTATTGTGTAATGATTACAAATTGTTAGCACATGTACTGTATACTCTTGTAGATTAGATATGGGTGGAAACAAAACTCGTTAATGAATGTCAATCAGCCTTAGTTAAATGCAGAAACGTTCATAACCATATTAGACTGATTGTTGATTTGTTAGATTATAGATATATTAAAACAAACAGTTACAGTATGTATTGTTTCTTCAAGGCGTTTGATACTGCTGAACATCCATTTCTGTTGAAAAAGCTTTGGGCCTAAATTCTGTAATATTGTTGGAATGTTATAAACTGACATCAGTAGCACTGTTTCTTTGAACCCGTGTCACGTCTCCTGAATTTAAGATGTTACATGGTATTCAACAAGGATGCTTTATTTCCCTTAAACTTTTCATATTGGCAACACAATGATTAATATTTTTGATCAATAATTCCAATGATATAAAAGGAAGTACAATTTGTAGTAAAGACTTTAAAATAAATAAATTCACATATGATACAACAATTTGCCTAAGGGATAAATTAATGGTGGACAAAACTCTCAGTACCAGCTCAATCTTCTCCAAAGCATCCTCTTAATATTAAAAAAATGTGAACCACTCTCTATTCATACAAGCTCTGACTCCTCTATTGCTTCTATTAGTGTTGAATCTGAAGTTAAATATTCAGGACTAACGATATCTAAAAATTTAACTTGAAGAGAAGACACCAATATTTTTAACCATATAATAAATATGAAGAAATCACTCAGTCACAGCAATTATTAATAAAGCTAGGTCAGTCATCTTCCAATCCTTGTGGAGGAATAAAACCCACTACATTAGAAGGTCTCAACTGGTTAAGGAATATGATAATGGTGGTATTAAAGCTCCAGAATTTGACTCCATGGTTGGTACCTTTAGAATAAATTGGATAAAATCTTGTCTCTCACAGTCAAATTCTATGTGGTCCCAAATTCTTAGATCTTTGTTTGACAAAATAGGAGGTTTAGATTTTGTTTTAAAATGTGATTTTGAGGTGAACAGGATTCCGATAAAGCTGTCCAGTTTTCATACGCAGATTCTTTATTTTTAGAAAATGACATTTACCCATAATTGTCTCCTCATAATTCAGCTTTATGGAACAACAGAGTAGGAAGTCAATCTTTAAAAATGATTGGTTCAAAAGAAATATTCTATTTGTAACTGATTTAATGGACTGTAGTGGTTCCTTTTTAAGTTACACAGACTTTATAGAGAAATATCAATTTAACTTGTTCTCTAAGAGAATATAACAAAATATGTAATGTGATTCCTTTAATTTTGATACACTTAATACATAATTCTCTTGCATATAATAACTCCGTATCACTACTGCCAAACTTATCGATTGGAGAATATAATCTGACTGATAAAAAATGTAATAATAAGCTTATCGGTGGATTGTTGAAATCCAGATTGTTTCATGATTACAGCAGGAGGATTATTTGGCGGGACTCTAACCTGGTAACTCCAAGTACTTTAAACAAAGCGTACTCTAATTTTATTAAATGGTCTGTTTTGCCTAAAGTTATAGAAACACGTTTCAAAATTATGAAGAGCTTGTTGGCAGCATAACAGATATAACTGTGTTCCTTCTGAAGTGATGACAATGAAACCCTGGAGCATTAGTCTTTTTTTTCTATATCCCAGAATGTTTTACAATGTTTTTGGTCAGACATAAGAAATTGGATATGACTAAAAATTAATGCTGTTCCATCCTTCAAATTATATCATATTATCATCTATATGGATAATCTGGCCTCATCCGCTTCAGACATTATTAACATTATTTTACTTTTGGGTAAATACCACATTGACTGTGTTAAATCATCGAATTGGACACCCTAACTTGTTACCCACAGACGTCCACAGATGCACATGAGGTTAAGCTAAAATGGAAAAGGAGAGGAAGATGGATGAGGAGAGAAAGAGCAAGTTGAGCACTGAAGGAGCAGACAGACAGGTGGCCAGGTGTTCAGGTTTCCTTCCCCTCACAGACTTCACTCTAAGTGTGCGCACCATTTATTTATTCATTTATTTATGGGGAAGTTGTTAGACCTTGATATTTTTCCTAGAAAACTTGGTCAAAAGCCGCGTTTGTAATATATCTCTCTGGCATTTTTAACCAGCAACCTTTACATCAGCAGCCTTGACATCAATTTGTTCAAGAAATAGTTCCTGCAGCCACAGTCTACATTTCTGTTTAAGTCAATAAACAAGATGTGGAAAGTAAATAAGGCAAGTCCGCGGCTGTCAGAGGCTACACAACAGTTTAGTTATACACTCTAAAAATAGCGCTAATAGAAATAAACTAAATATTCTTAAATTGATTTATATTTTCTTACCGTAAAAAAAGAATTTGCCAATGGGGTAAGCTAATTTTGCTTGGCCAGCATACTTAAAACTAGCTTGTAAATGTAGCCACAAGGAAAAACGGGCCAAAAGTGGACAAAACTGGCCAAAATATAGGAAGGTTGTACTTATCACATGCAAATAAATGACTTAAAATTAGTCTTTCTTTACTTGATTAAGCTGACTAAGAATATATAGCTTAGGATTTGTACAGAGACCAAGTTGTGATAGGGAATTGTGCTCATTTTAGTTAGGGTTAAAATGGAAGAATTTTCCACTATCTTATGAAGCTAGTTAGATTTCTTTTTTTTTATTTTAGGAAAACTATGATAATTCCCATAAAGTAGCTTATTATCCTTTTTAAAAAAAAAATAAATAAATAAATCTGTTTTTGCAGTATATGCATCGTAATTAGCATATTTCTCATATATTTCCATATTGACATACCTCCAATATATTCATGCGTATTTAGAATACATGGTTTTAGTTTTTAGTGTCCTGTATATTTGTGTGTGTGTGAGTTCCAGTTTTACTGCTGCAGATAGAAAGGTAAACCCCAGTGACTACAAAAATCAACACAGCACAGGCTTGTTTAGAGTGGAGCGAGCCGAATGTTTGGTGTATTAAAAGTCAATATTTCTTCATGACACAGAGCACTTTCACAGGGAAAGCACTGTGCGCTGGACAAAGCATTCATTGAGGGCCATGACGTGAGGGTGTGGATGAGGGTCGGTGCTGGGTTTGGGGTTAAGAGATGTTGGGTAACCGCCGTATCCCTCTTTTCGCAGCTGACTGTGGTTTAAGGGAAGTCATCTGAGATGAATCGTTAGCAAATACTAACTATAGAAGTAAAATGACAAGGACTTTATTCTCAGCCTCAGTTAAATTCAAAAAAACTTTATTTGTCCCAAGGGTGCAATTCAAGGAAAAAAACTCTTATGCAATATGCATCTATGCTATGAAAGCTTTGGAGGAACTATAATCCTTGCAGGCTAAACAGATATCAACCAGATTTCTTACGTATATAGCCTATTAAATATGAATGAACTTTATGATTTTTACGAACCTTCTCCGAAAAACATAACCGTGGATACAAAAAACCTGAGACTTTCCAAGATATAACTTTTGGAAAATAATCTGCATATCATTAATGTTGAAGATAATCAGCTGTAATGAACAACTTTTCATTCTGGTAACTAAAGAAAAAAAAAGCTTTACAAATAATATAAATAAAAGAGAACAATCAATAGCATGTATTATTATTATTTAACATTTGCAAAGTAACTAAACAAAATACAGTAACAATTTATTACAACTCTATTGTTCTGTGTCCAAAGTAAGTGGGACATATATTAAGGACAAACAGAGTGTAACAACACCTTAAATAACAAACAGACAAAAATTAGCGGGTTGCTACACAGTACAGTATCTTTCATCTATGTTACTTGAACCATATCACTGTAAATAAACTTGTAGGGCCGCAAATTCTAAGTAAATTTGTGCTGCTACGTTTATCCAAACATTCATATACTGTATCTTCCACAGTGAATAGATTTTAAAATTCAAATAAGCAATTAGTTACCACAAAAGTAATTGGTTTTGCACTATTAGCTATTCTTTTAGCAGCCAAAAATGCTTGTTTTTTTTCTTTTTTATTACTGTTTGTGTCATGTATTTAAATTTAAAGATGTCAGGAGAAACTATTCTTTCATTCTGGAAATGAATTCTGGAAGAATTTGTCACATCTAATGGCGAGACTGTAACAAATCGAGGACTCACTCACCCACTCACCCCTCCTTTGTGGAGTTAAATAAAAACATGAAATACAAGCTCTATCTGGTTTGTTTGCTGGAGAAACATGGGGATGCAAGGTAACCGCCTTTGCAAAGCAAGGCCCTTGGCTCAAGTGCATGTAGAAGCGTTATTGTGAGGCAAAACAAAAATGATTTCAAATACACTTTTAAGAACATACTTATGCGTAGTACAACATATACTTAATTTCTGCCAATAAACCCTCCTAAATATCACACACAGTTTGACATTGCTTACGTTTGGAGAAAGAAGGGAGAGGCGTATAACCCAAAGAACAGCGTCCCCACAGTGAAACACGGCGGTGCGAGTATTATGCCGTGGGGATGCTTCAGTGAGTCTGGAACTGGGAATCTCATCAAGGTGGAAGGAATCATGAAGAAAGAACGATGAATGTGAAGATTTGGAAAGAAATCCTGAAGCAGTCGGCAGCAGAACTGGGTCTGTGGCCCCTGGTGAAGAACTACCTCCAGAAGACCAAAGCGAACGTTAGGGACTGGCCAGCACAAAGTCCTGACTTCAATCCCATTGGAAATCTTTTCAGGGTGAACTGAAGACGAAGGTCCATGACAGAAGGCCGTCAAATCTGGAGGAGCTTGAGAGATTTGCCAAAGGAGAATGGGCTGGGATTCCTCAGGAGACGAGTCGGAGACTCAGGCTGTTATTCAGCAAAAAGGAGACACAGCTGACCATTAGCGTCAGGGGGATAATAATTTTGACCCTGGTAGTTTTTCTTTTTTTGTGGAATAATTTAATGTCCGTGTGCAAAGTCAAATAATGGAAGCATCCCAAATAAAACTAGGATGTTTGAAAAAAAAGTTGTCTTAAAAATTCTTTGCTCTGTTTAACAGCATGTGGGAGATACTGGGGTGGCTAATTATTTCGTCTACAAGGGTTAGGTGTAAATCCTGGACAATTTTCACATAATAAGAAAAGAACAAATTTAGATTTTTCCTGCTCTGAAAGTTAAAAATGATATTTGCTGCTTTGTCGAGACACTTGGGTTGGATTTACACTGCAAGTGAATCAATTCTGTTCTTCTCCCGCCATGTAGCACAGATCAGATATAACCCATCAGTTATATCTGATTTATTAGCAGGAAAATAGCACATGTATTCAGATATTGTCGGATCAGTTTCGGGCCTCATTCGTACATGTTGACTCATGCCGAGGTTTTATGCCTTTTTATTGCTGCGGTCACACCGAGCGCAAATGTACGCGCCGTGGGATCACTTTTGTATGCTTTTTGAGTATTTGCACTGCAAGAGTAACACACAGTGATGATCATACATATGTGATGTCACGTCAGAGAATCTCAACGCTGACTGGTTTTCAAGTCATTGTACGAAGCAAAGTTTTCGCCAGTTTTTCAACTCGAGGAAATGACCTGAAAATGCAAATGACTTTGTATGCAAGGATTTCTATATTTCGTTCTGTTTCAGCCTACCAACCATTTTCAGGTCAGTTGCCAAGCCGACCCTGTGGTTTGTGTCCCCGAGAATGAATGTGTAATGTAGACTTCTGATACACGTCAAAGTAAGCAGGTCCTCCAAACAAAACCATACAGTACATAGGCGAGACCTGTAGTGTAAATGCAGCCTTAAATGATCTTGTAAGTCTATAAATAATGGGTGAAAAAGGGGTCAGCTTACATTCCTAAGTGAAATCTCAAAATGTGCACAATCCAGGTACAGAGAGGGTTCATTTTAAAATGATAATACAAAGAGAGTAGATGATACAAAAATATTAAAACTGCTCATAACGGCTGCTTATATTTTTAAAGAAAGATCCTGACGCTTGAATGCATACATAGGTAACTAGTCACTCTTCAATAAAACCTATGGCACTTTATTAATCTTACAAAGAGACATAGAGGTTATCATAGTCACTAGATTTAGATGACAGCCTGTTGGCCTTTTATTCCCTCCCTGCAGTCCACCGTCCTCAGTTGTGTTCATTGTTGGCTGTTTTTCTTTTGCCTCTGGCTTGGCTTCTCCCCCTGCATCTCACTGTGTCTGTAATCTTTCAACCTCGGCAGCGACAGCAGGGCTGTAAAAACAGAGCTGGAGGAGGTCATCCTCAAGTTTGCACAGGACCAAGCAATTCATCCTCTCTTGGTGGGGGGGGGTTTGGTGAGAGTCAGGCTGGAGAGAGAGATGAATATCCTGCCTCGCATTGCTGCTAGGGACAAGGCCAGGATGTGTTGTTTGTCTCTTATGCTCTGCTGGGCAAACTGGAAGCTAAACGCGCCTGTCGTATTTCTATGGATATGATTAATTGGTTCCATTATTTTGTGAATTGTGAGGTTACCTCCTTTTTCTCCTTAGACTGACAGCTACGTCTGCAGCCACGCCTGAACGGTGTCTCTGTCGACAGAACCTAGACATGATGTTCCTCCTGCTTGTTGACACAATTTAAGTACATCTACAAAATGCCAGTTAGTTTAAAACACTACTCCGATGTGGAGAATAATGTGATATGGTGCTCCACTTCCGAAAATCCAAGGCACAATTTTGAGTGTTTCAGATATTCGTACATTTTCTACTTGTTCTTTTCAATGTGATTTTGCAAATTCCATTTTATTTTTTCCTTAAATTCCATTCTTCCATTTTAATTTGACTGAATTCTGTGAATATTTTGATAATTTAATTCAATAATTTGATATTTTACCAAAACATGTCTTAAAATTTGACTGAACAAAAACCAGCAACTTAATAAGTAATACAACATTATACTATTTTATTACGCTTTAAGTTTGAAATTCATAACTTCAGACAAAACATTTTATTTCAGAGTTTGTCGGTATCATTAAGTGCTTTTAAGCAAAATATGGTGTTCTTCAACATAGTCATTTAGATACCGGAGAGATTTGCGGAGGCTACGCTCATGTTCAGGCCAAATCCCCTCCTTGTTAGCAACAACATATCACCTGACTCCTAACTTTTTAGATGACATTTTTGTGAAGAATAGCTGTGCTGGTCCCAGGGAAAAAAAAAAATTGCGACCTTTCAAAATGAAAACAATTCTACAAGATTCTGTGTTGAACAGATGATTCCATTTTCATTCTTCAATTCCATGAGTTTGTTCGCATTCTCCACATTACAGAAATCATGGGGCTCTAAGGACGTCAAGTCACCCCTGTTTTCTAACCAGGAGGCTTCATTTTCTTTGCCTCGCTTCTCCCACCTGTTGACGATAGTAAATGATTACTCATTTAAATGAGAAATCATTCAAAACCCATAAGCACAATTGTGTTTTGTGCCTGCATTCATGTGGAAGAAGCTTTATATAAGTGTATTCATCAGCCAGCCACTATCAAGTGTACACTTTTTTTGGCAAACGTTTCATGGTAATTAAAGTGCAAACACTCCGCAACATTGAGGATAAAATGTTTTTATGATTTTTATGATTTCACAAAAAAAAAAATTCTAAACCTATGTGTGGCTAGTATAACAATCCACATGCTCGCGCAAGATGAGGCGTCCACTCTCCACTCAGAGAGTTAACAGTTTGCTCTGCACACACAGGAATGCTTTGCTCCCCCCCCCACCTCTCCCATCACACACACACACACACACACACACACACACACACACACACACACACACACACATCCACTCCCCTCCACCTCTCTGCACACACTAGTCAGCGTACCACTGTGTGCCAATGTGTAACAAGTTCTCCCTTTCTTGTAATCACCATGTGAAGCATCGGGATCTGAGCCACTCGTTTGTTTCTCACAGCAATTTAGTGAACAGGTATGTTTTTGTTTTCCTACATATTTCTTTGTGCAGTGTGTTTTTCTTTTGAACACAAATGTATCCCATGTGGAGGTGGTGGTGGTGGTGGTGGTGGGGGTCTGTTTCAGCGGAATCACTTGTTCTTTTGTGTTGTTCTTTTGCTCTTTGTTTCCAACTCGCCTCCTTTTCCTGCCTTTCACTTACTCCTTTTCCTCTCCACAGGCACAGACCTTTCGTCTTTTATGATTGATAATATTGACCATTCACCCCCCACCCCCCATTTCACTCCCATCCTCCACGTATGTCACTCTGTCTGTTGCTTTGAAGGCAACGTGTTGCGTAAATAGACGTGCTAATACTCATTGTGGCTCAGGTAATTCTGCATGTGCTGGATATTCCCTTTGTTGAATCAAGTGTTGAAATTGGGAAGGGGAAGGTGTAGGATACAGAAGAAAAGACTGCCAAACCCTGATCAATAATAATCCCAGTTTGGATTGTATTATTTTGCCTGAATGTTGTCTAATAAGCAATTTGCCTTTGGTCTAACCTTCGTCAGTATCTACAATTCCTCTTTACCTTGTATCTTAGAAGCATTCTTGGGAAACAAATGAATATTTCTAACTGAAAGCTCATGGGACCTGAAAGTTACTCCCTCCTGTCCCTGACAGTAATCAGACCTGGCACTCATAAAAACAATTATAGGTTCAATAAGCTTAAGGACGACTTGCAAATCTAAAGTTGATTAGTTTTCTGATCAAAGTATTATGAAACGATCAGTTAGTCATTACTGGATGATAATAGTCACACCTCTGGCATTACAGTAATCTTCATAAACATCCTTGCAAGATTCTTCACCACAACAGCTGCGACAACTTAATGTAATGAACAACTTCGACTCCTTGTTGCCCAAGACATTTAAAGTCAAAGATCTTTAGGCGCTAATACGAGTGGCTGTCACTCGTATTTTTACGGGTCCAGTCAATCCTGTATGTACTGGCCGAATCACCTGACATCGCTCGGAACCAGTTAGTGAGTTAGTTTTGAATTTTGTAACTATTTAGACGGCATGTTTGTCTCCGACGGCTGCTTTGACACTGTAAAGGGAAGCAGCGCTGGTCCCACACTCATAAACGTCCCCTCTGTCTCTGTGCCCTAACGGACGAAAACGGCACACTAAAGTGCCCTCTCGAGTCGCACGGCACAATCCAAGGTACCCTCCAGAGTGGCAGAAACATGAGGAAGTCCCCCGCTGACTGCCATTCATATGTGGCCTCTAAAGCAAAATAGAAATCAAAAAACATGTATTGTTTGTAAAGGTATGCCTGTCTAGTGGAGAAAAGTGATCTCTGGCTTCCTCCCACAGCCTAAAAACATGCAGATTTGGGGATTAGGCCAATTGCCCGTAAGAGTGAATGTAACAGCTTATGGTTGTTTGTCTGCGTGTGTGGCCCTGTGATAGACTGGCGACCTGTCCGGGGTGGACCCCACCTTTCGCCCTATGTCAGCTGGGATTAGGCACCAGCGCCCCCTGCGACCCCCATGTGGAGGATAAAGTGGTAGAAGATGACTAAGTGAGTGAGTGTAGAGGTCCACATAGAAGTCCACATGAAATCCAGTCCTCAGGGCCAGGCTTTGGACATGGCTGCCATGCGTATCACTGGTGCACAGTACAGTAGGTTCCCTTTTCATTTTCGCCCCTGCCCTCTCTGTGCACGCCAATGGAGATTCCTTTATATGATTCTTTTCTCCGTATAGATTTAAGACTCACCTCTAATAACTTTATGTCTTCTAGCTGTCTGTCATTAGACGTTAATGCTGATACTGACTTTTGGAGAAGTTAGCTTACAGTCCTCAGCGTCTCGACCAAAATTTGAGTCGGTTGAATTTCCTCTCACTATATCAGGTCTGTGTTGTAGATTTCTACAGAGTTTATATCCAATGGTCATAGAAAATATTACTCATTTGTGCTTCATTTTTGTAGCAGAAAGTAGCTGCAGGAAAAAATATAATTTCAAATGTATTATTTAAGGAGAGCTTAGTGTCCCAAGTCCTCCTAATACTGAGGTAATTTAATGCAAATGCCTATTCTGTTATTCTTCTAACCATTTAAATTGCATGCACGACAGGATCAGTTTGCAGTAGCTCTTTGTGGGATCAACAGTATTAGTCAAACATGAATATTCATACCAGGGTGTTAGCTAATCAGCTAAATGTACTATCGTGATAACACGTGACGGCATTGCACTGTGTACATGTCCAACAAAAAAAAAACAACACATTTTACCTTTGCAGGCTTGTTTATTGTTATCATGTTAGATGTTCATGTAGCTTGGTGTTGAACAGTTCGATGCTAACGGAGGCTACAGATGCTTAACATGAAATGGAAAGACTATCATTTCTGTTCCCAGACAGTGAGGAAGGAGGTACAACACATAAAGTGTGGGCTATTACGCCCCCATGTGGCCTGACTGAACACACCTCTAGTCACACCCGAGGCAAATGACCTATGGTGTTGTATGCGAGGGCCCAACCTGCACTTGTGGTCATTCCTCAGTTCGATAGCTCAGGGAACAGAATTTATAACTTTTTCTTCCCTTTGTGTCAGTTCAGTTGGTACAGCACATATATGGACATGCACTGTATTCACTGCTCCTGCAGATCCACTACCAAACCAGAGACAACCCTCCAGCACAGTAGACCCTCCAGCATAGACCCAGTTGGAAGGACTGAAGGGGCGGTCATATCCAAAGTAAGAAAATCAAACAAAAGTGAGTGTTGATGACGAGCTGGCTGCAGTAAAGATGTCACTCTCAGATAACCCTGTGAACTAAGCCCATGATGTTGCCTTGGCCCTGGTCAGATGTGTCACCTGATGACCTGTGTGGTTGTAAGCTGGGGACGTAGCCTACACAATTCAGTAAGAAAGCTACTTTTAAGGCAGGCAGCTGTGCTCCCAGCCAAACTAGCAAAACAGACAAAAAATATGGAGACGGGATACAAGACGAAAAACCACTGCTGACCAAAAAGAACAAAAAGGGCCGTCTCATTTTTGCTGAAAAAACATCTTGATGATCCTCAAGCCCTTTGAGATAATATTCTGTGGACAGATGAGACAAAAAAAAATTCACTTTTTGGAAGGTGTGCATCCTGTTACATCTGGCATAAAAGTAACAGCATTTCACCAAAAGAACATCACACCAACAGTAAAACATGGCGGCAGTAGTATGATGGTCTGGGGCTGCTTTGCCGCCTCAACAATGAATTCTGCTCTCTATCATAACATTCTAAAGGAGAATGTCCGGCCATCAGTTTGGGACCTCAAGCTGAAGCGCGCTTGGGTTCTGCAGCAGAACAGCAAGTCCACCTCTGAATGGCCTAAGAGAAACAAAATGAAGGTTTTGGAGTGGCCTAGTCAAAGTCCAGATTCAAACCCAATTGACCTAAAATAAAAAAAACCTCCATTGTGAATGTTTTAAAACACTTCCGCATGGTGGGCTGAAATTCCTTCACAGCGATGTAAAAGACTCATTGCCAGTTATCGCAAACGTTTCATTGCCGTTGTCACAAGGGTGGCACAACCATTTATTAGAATAAGGGGGGATATTGCTTTTTCCACACAGAGCCATGTATGTTTGGACAGTATTTTTTTTCCCCCCTAATAAAAATAATAATCTAAAAACTGCATTTTGGGTTAACTTGGGTTATATTTGACTAATATTTGAATTTGGTTGATGATCTGAAACATTTAAATGTGAGAAAACATGCAAAAACGATAAGAACTTTTTTTGCAGCAAGAGGTCCCCGGTTCGCGACCCGGTTGGAGCAAGGGGCCTTCTACATGGAGTTTGCATGTTCTCCCCGTGTGTGCGTGGGTTCTCACCGGGTACTCCGGCTTCCTCCCACAATCCAAAAACATGCAGATTTGGGGATTAGCTCAATTGGACACTCTAAATTGCCCGCAGGTGTGAATGTGAGAGTGAATGGTTGTCTGTCTCTATGTGGCCCTGTGATGGACTGGCGACCTGTCCAGGGTGTACCCTGCCTCTCGCCCTATGTTAGCTGGAGATAGGCACCAGCGCCCCCCGCGACCCTCACTGGATAAAGCAGTAGAAAATGAGTGAGTGTATGTACTATAGTGTTTAGAGTAGTTTATGTAGGTGCTCATCCTGAAATACTAAAAATAATAACAAAAATAACAAAAAAAGCAGCACTGGCTAACAACAACAGGGGCTGTTAAGCTAACGTCATGCTGGCGGTACCCAGTAAAAGAAACAGAGCTAATTTGCAGCAGCTAGCTAGCCTGACTTGGTAGAAGTGTTCTTAGCGCGGCGAAGAGCGTAAGAACTGAGGTGTTACTGTCACAGTGACTGCTTGTCACCATAGGTCATTTGTCTGTGAGTCGTGGCAGAATCAACCGAATCGTGCAAATATGAATTATACAGCTAATTCTCCGTGACATTCCTTATGACCCAAACGCCACCCTGTAAGTTGTAAAAATATTGGTTGCTCCACATAACATACTGTATGAGGAATCTTGACTAATTACAAAAAACATTGCTGCTGCTTTGTTTTTGCATCATTTAATTATATTAATATGCTATCCGTGCTGTGGCGAATGGGTTAGCTGATCAGTAATTTTCCTACATATCTATTAGCAGTAGGGTTAGGGTTAGGGTTAGGGTCATCTATTGCAGTTGCAATAGCGGTAGTTTCGGGGCGCACTTGAAGAAAATGCAGAAGGTTTGCATTTGCTGATTCCAGACAGCAACAAAAAAGGAACAGAGCTCATGACAAGGGAACAGAGGGAGAAAGAGAGGCATGAGGAGAGAAGATAGGAGGAGATGGATCGGTGCAGCTGTGCGCCTTTTTAGGATTCCTACTCTCTACCTCCTCTCACCGGGGCCAAACCGGCATCATTAGGTTTGGCAAATTCCCCAAGCAGTCATTGTGGTGCAGTCATGGCACATTAGTGTGTCCTTTGTAACTGTGGCTAAACTCAGTCTATTCACTTGTAAAAGAGAGCAGCCATTGGCAGATAGTTGGCAGGTTTCACAGAGAGGCCATTCACCCTGGTAGGAAGGAGCTGAGAATACGGCCTCGGAAATGGTCCTCTCTGAATATTTTGATAGAGAGTCTCTGGCTGCCCTTTCAGTGTCCATTTGCTACAACTAACAAATGTCCACGAAGAGACGTCAGCGGCGTTAAATACTATTTTTCATAAGCGAGGGCTCAGTTATTATGAAGTGAGAGCTGCTTCAGGAACAGATTGACTTTTGATAACAGCTGCATTTCTTTTTTAAATCAAGGGGGAATTTGGGGTTTGAAATCCCAGGGTTTTGTGATATTTGGATGGAGTCGAAATACTCAGAAGTACACAAGTCAGATTCTTCTATTACCACATGTTTGCCAGTGTTGGTTTGTCTGTCTGTCTGTTAGCAAAATAACTCAAAAAGTTATAGACGGATTTTGATGACATTTTCAGAAAAGGTCTGTGATGGGACAAGGAAGAGATGACTAGATTTTAGTGGTGATCCAGATCGCATCTGGATTCAGGAAGTTTTGAAGGACTCCTTATCATTGCTTGACAGGGAGCAGTGCTCTCCAAGTGCTTCTAGGTTTTCCTGCAATGGTGAAACAAATTACAGGCCCTCTGAATGAAGAATTATTTGCTCGCAATAAATTTTTGCTGTTATGTGACACTGCAGTAAAGAGGATTTGTGTGGATTTTAATGGCGCTCATGCAAGATATATACAGTCTCTCAGCAGGTTTGTTCGTCGCAGTATAATCCTTTGTGGAACTATCATTTTGCATCATTTTCTGCAGACAGAAAAAAATAAGTAGCATCTTCACAGTTTTAATATGGCCACTGTCTCCATCCTTAAGAGGTTCACCATCACCTTATGCTGAAACAAGGCAAACGTTGCAAATGTATACACTTTTTGCACTTTTTGTCTTAAACTTTTCTGTCTGTGTGGGTCACATGTTCACTGTGTGTCCACTGTGATTTTCCTCCAACAGTCCAAACAAACACAGGTCACATGAATTGGAATCTTTATTTCTAATCTTCACAGGTTGCTAGGGCTTTATGGTGTTTTTCCCAGACCAAGCAGGCAGCCAAGGCCAATATTTGCCTTTTTCAATAATTGGCATTGACCAATTACTGTTTATTACTTGGCCAGCATTTTTTTAGTCTCAGAAACTTGATAAATGTGGCTAAGCAAATAAAACAAATTTTTTTTTCCATCCAAAAGTTAATTCTTTCGTTGTTTCGTGACCTGTTTCATGTATTTATTATTCAGTTCATTCATACATGCACACATTTTCTATTGTAAATTCACTAATGATTAAATATGTGTTAAATACAAAGTAAAATTCACAATCACAAATTGGCATATGTGCGAATATAAGAAATTCTATGGCATAACATTTTCAAGTCAGCATAATCAAGTAAAGAAATATAAATTTTAAGTAAACATTTCTTAAATGACAGAATTTCTTTGTTTGTGTGTACACCTTTCTTAAATTTTGGATTTTTGTCTAGTTTTGTCTATTTTTTTGGCCTATTTTTTCTTGTTCACAGTCGGAAGGTGGCTAAATTTAAGAATTCTAGCCAAGCAAAATTTACTTACCCTATTGGCAGATACTTTTTCTTAAAACAAGATTTAATTCAATTTAGGAATATCATTTCTCATGGCTTTTCTCTAATAAGGATGCATTTGCAGTGTTTCTGTTGACCGAACCCAAGAGATTTCTTAAAACTTAAAGTGTAACTAAACATCGCCCCCCCCACCCCGAAGCCTGATTTTGAAAAATGCCAATAAAAATTGGCTAAGCGTCTTTTCTACTTCTTCTTCTTTTGCTGTTTTTGTGCATTCATGTCTATCGCGAGAGTGGCGACAGACCGACGTCCTCACTGCCTTTTTCTTTTTTTAAATGGTTTCTGTAATTAAAAATGCCAGAGAGTCATGTCTCAACGCTCATTAGTTTTTTTCGTCATTGCAAAATGCACATTATCACAACATGTATAATTCAAATACTTTCTGGTAAATTGTGAAGATTTGCAACTGAATCAAGAAACAACACTAATATACCCATATACACTGGTTTACACTTTAAAAAAAGCTTCTTTAGTGGTTTAGTTACAATTTAATTGAGCAGTTTTGAATAATTAAACTTAACCACAGTGGTGGGTGGCAACAACCTCTGTTTCAATTTAAATAAGCTTGCCATTTCTCGATTCAGCTGAAGATGATCAGAGAGTGAGACTCTGCACCAGCTCCTTGAAAAGTCTTGACTGTCATCTGCTGCTACCTCCCCCCCCCTTTACTGTCCTGAAGAGATAAATTCCCAACATTAGGCCTCTCACTGGCCAGTGTCTGCACAGTGAATGAAGCATGGCCACATAACAAAAGTGAGGCAAGTGGTGGAGCCTCTGCTTCTGCCGCTTCATTAAGCAGCAATGTCGGATCTAGTGAGCTGAAAAACCTCTGCACACATTCAGTCATCGTGGTGAGCGGCGCAGACTGTTTTCACTTTGCAGAGTTCAGAGCAGATACACTAAAAGGAAGTGAGAGGAGAACAGTGCATCAGCCCCATGTACGGTTCCAACATAAACCTTCATCTCACTCACTCCTCACTTTTCTTTGGTGCTTTTAAAAAAGACGTTCCTCCCCCTCCCAAAACATAACAAGATAAGGTTGGAATTAGGAGTGTCACCCCTACTTTTGTATCCCCTGCTAAAAAATGTCAACTGTAACAGTGAAATTGCACACCTGGGTAAAACAGATATCTTAATTGACATAATTTTCATAATTTTAAATTTGGATATGCCATAAAATGTGTGAGTGAACAAAGTTGAAGGAAACTATGGGTGTTTGTTTAATCTAAAAAGCTACTGCAGCTTTAACCAGGAATATTTAGCTTTTCTGTTTTTTTTTGCCGGGATGATTAGGGTATTTTTTTCAGATCAGGCTGTTAACCTCACCTAGAACACAGAACTGAAAAAAGGAACACACACATCCAAAATGAAATTTGACAAAGCTAAAACAGAGATTTTAGCGTGCTTCTATTTATTCCTGTTCAGCCAATTTTATTGATGGTAAATGGTGTACATTTACACAGCACGTTTCCACTCAAAGCTGCTTTACACTACAGTGTTGTCATTCATCCATTCACTCACACATTCATACTCTACACTGCTTTCCATTCACACGCTGCCGGTATAGCGATCAGGAGCAAAGTGCCCAAGGACATGGCATGTAGACTTGTGGATGTGGGAATCGAGCGCACACTCTTCCAGCCGAAAGGCGACTCGCTCCCCCGCTGTTCCACCGTCGTCCCTAGTTATAATCATGTTCATCATTTGGATGGGAAAAGCAACGAGTTATGATTATGTATCTCTTCATCAGTCAGTGGCTGACACCCGCTTCTGTGTGAATGGAGCTTTGCTACAAACATGTGCATCGCCATCGGATGTTTATCTTTGTGCAGGTTTGATGTGCATAAATAGATTTTTATGTTGACACAAAGACACTTCATGCGACTCACAGTTCACACCCCGTGTTTGGCTCCAGGCCCAGCCTCGTCCATGAAAGGGTCCCCTCAATCACGAGGCGCTCCTCTGACGACACCCTCTGTGTGAGAATTGGCATTAGAAAGATTTTGCCGCTCGGGCCTTTTGAGGTGAAGAAGCCGTGACCGAGTCCTGCTGACACCCAGTGGTGGCAGAGGCATAGCTGCAGCAGTCCGACAGTTTAGATCTTGTTATCTCTTTTATTAGCGTCTCCTCGTCAGTGCTTGTGTGCTTGACGTGACAGTTGTCTCTTCTGTTTCAACAGGCGTTTCATGAGGACCTGAAAGGAGACTGGATGTGTTTGTAGCTATGCTTATGTCAGGGTGGGGGGCGTGGGCCTTCTCCCCCTGCGGCCTCGTGCTGGTCATGTTTTGGTCACTTTGTCTGACCCAGCAGCTTCACATCAAGTCCGCAGACTGCAACAGGAAAGAGCACCCTGTCATCTCTTACCAAAGTGAGTGCATCGTTTTTTTATTCCCAACCTTCTATACATTCATTTATTTACATTCAGGGATGTTCCACCTGTAGTCGGAACTCAGAGCTACTGAACTCAGATTTCCAACTCAGAGTACCCGCACCAATTACAACATGCGATTCCAAGACAGCTGTCACCATAAAAACACTGCTACCTTTACCGTTAGTAGCACTTCTGTTTTATACTATATTGTGCAGTAAATTAGTTGTCCACATAGTACTGTTAGACATTTAACAATAAACATGTTGCTGCACTGTTTGTGTGCGCAAAATACATTGTCATGTGTTTGTGTCCATGGTTTTTCCCCTAACTTCTCATCTGGAACGTGATGAACTCTTAAGGTACTGTCACTCCCAGTTTGACTTCCAAGTTCTGCTGTAAATGGAACTCACCATCAGTTAACATCTGCTTTTGTCGCATCCGGTCTTTATACTTCTACACAGATTTCTCTATCCAAATCAACTCACATTTTTAAACGCAGATAAAAGGTCCAATATTTAAGAATTAGGGACATGTAATGGTGAGATTGCAGATAGTAACATACAGAGGACTCCTCCGTTCACTCCTCCTCTTCAGGTTGTGCAAGTGTGTCAGAAAACTACCGTGCTTTTCCATAGACCAGAAGGAATGTCATTCTTCTTTGTTTGAGTAGAAAGCCTCAACTTCAAAAACATGAAACACAGTCTGGCTGGTATGTCTTCTGTGGAAACATGTGCTATTCAGACCAAGAGATAAAAAAAAAGAGTTGATAAATAAGAGGCATAACAGCTCAAACATGTCAAAAACTACATTACAAATAAAATAAATCAAAATACATAAAACACGAGTACAAATAACAGCCATACAACAGAAAGAAACAAAAATAAAATAATTTCACTGTCATAATGTGTCAAAAGCCAAGGAGAAAAGATGGGTTTTAATAAAAGATTTAAAAACAGCCAAGGAAGAGGCTTGTCGAACATTCAGAGGCAGATCATTACATAATGAAGGAAGTGGAACAGCAAAGGCACGACCCCTTCTGAGCTTACATTTGGTTTTATTGCTGACTCGGGAGCAGCGGATCAGCTGACCTGAGAGCGGGTGTAGCAGCTCAGAGAGTTGAAATCATTAAGGGATTTAAAACCAAATAAAAGAATTTTAAAATCGATCGTCAAATGTATGGGTAGCAGTGGAGTTAAGCTAAAAAGGGGGAAATGTGCTTGTATTTATGTGTGTCAGTTAAAAGAACTGAGTAGAAGTTTCCCCAACTTTCTATATGGGGACCCACTTTTGAACTGTCCACTTATAACAAGCTGGATGGTCCCTCTTCTCTTTAGTCCATAGGACATGGTGTTCATGATTTCCAAAGAGAATTTCAAATTTTGATTCATCAAACGAGGGTTTCCATTTTGCCTCAGACCATTTTAAATGAGCTTTGGCTCAGAGAAGATGGCGGTGTTTCTGGGTCGTGTTCACACATGGCTTCTTCTTTGCATGATACATCTTTAACTTGCATTTGTGGATTGCACAGTGTATTATGTTCAAAGCCAGTGATTTCTCGACGTGTTCCTGAGCTCATGCAGTGATTTCCAATAGATAATCATGCCAGGTTATAATGCAGTGCTGCCTCAGGGCCCGATGAGCATCATGAGCATCCAGTGTTGGCCTCGGGCCTTGTCCCTTGTGCACAGAGGTTCTCTGAATATTTTGATGGTATTATACACTGTAGATTGTGGGATCTTCAAAGTCCACAATTTTTAGACACAGTTTGCCACAGATAGGTGAACTTCTGCCCATCTTTACATCCGAGAGGCTCTAAAATGCTCCTTTTATATCCAGTCATGTTACAGACCTGTTGTCAATTAACCTAATTAGTTGTTAAATGCTCCATCAGTAGTTTCTGATTTGTGCCATTTACTTTTCCAGCCTTTTGTTGCCTCTGTTCCAACTTTTTGGAGATGGGTTGCTGGCAAATGAGCTAATATTTTTCAAGAAATGGTAGAATGTCTCTGTTTCAACATCCGATATGTCGTTTATGTTCTACTGGGAATCAAAAATGGCAATATGTGAGACTGGCAAATCATTGCATTGTGTTTTTATTTACATTTTACACAGCATCCCACCTTTTTTGAATTTTTTTTAAATAAATGGCTGTTTGGAGATATCCCTATAATTACCTCAGCCATATTAGAGTTATGTTATGTTATGTTATGTTATGTTATGTTATGTTATGTTATGTTATGTTATGTTATGTTATGTTATGTTATGTTATGTTATGTTATGTCTTTAGGGCGCCTTCTGCTATGGAATAACCCTTGATCTCTTGATGGGGCCCTTAGTCAACTAATGCAAGGTTTTATATGATATGTCTTATAGGCCCCCTCGGGTATATAATTATTATCATTATTATTATTATAATCTGTGAGATTCCTTTCGTGACAACCGAATTATTTCAAATTAATGAATTGATTTTTTTCTTTGCTTTGTACCACTGTGAATTTGTGCGTGTGTGAGAAGGCACAGGGGTCGGGGTCTTGGGGCCCTTTTCCAGTCTGTGTCCAGGGGCCCATTGGCTCATACTCGTCTCAGGTCTGAAAGAACAACAGGAACAGACTCTAACCCATTATATTTATGTTGTTATGTCAGGAGACACATGACATTGTTAAATCATCAATCACTGATAATTTCAGGCAGAGGGTGAGGACCAAATATTGCCGAGAAAAACATAGACGTATGCTGCTGCCTCCTGTTTTCAGCAGGTTTTGATACTTTAAATGACTCGTTTGTCAAATGAGAGTCGGTCTTGACTTCTGTGCAGCTTAATCACAGTGGGTCAAAGAGCAGAACATCAAGACAACCCTGCCCCTGGAAAGCATTTGTGAATGTATGTAAGTGTGGACAGATGGCATTTGTCTCTGCTTTACCATAGGTCATTATGTGCAAAGGCAAATGCACAAAAGCAATTTGGGTTTAATAGCTCCCTCTGAAAAATCAATGTTGCTCAAGTGGTTGTTTGTATTCAACAGCCTGAATACAAACAACCACCTGAGCAACATTTATTTGTTGTTGCTTGTATTTTCTTTTAATAATACAAGTGTCAAAGCTTCACCTCAAAGATTGCGCCAAACAATGTTTATATAGATATTACATGGAATTGAGGTACAGACAGGTTTAACCGGAATTTGTCCACAGTGATGGGGTTTTTTTGCTACCAATGTTTTGGAGAACATTGAAGAAGGCCCTGGAGTCTGTGACGAGTTAAGCTGAAGGAAATGTATTTGAATGTACTTGCCAAAGAGAACAGAGGCAACATCAAGACTGGCGTGTACATTGCCTGACGCTACCTGCAGATAAGTCTTCAAGATTGCACATATAATCATCTATGTAATGACTGGAATAATCTGCTCTCAGCTTTATGCTCATGTATATTTTGTTTACACCAAGCTCTGATTGGCTCCTTACTGGCATGGAATGAACAGAATCGATTTCTTTTGGAGCAACCTTGAAACTACAGTAGCTGCAGTAGTTAATGTAGCAGTACAGTAACATGTTTTTCTAACCACTGGACTTTAAAACATAGCAATGACTCTATGGTTAGAACAAATTATATTAAGTAATACCAAAGATGGACCGAGAGTTACGAATTTCCCTCACTCGTTTACCAAGATGTTGGAGATCAGTGAAGAAGTCCGACAGCTCAGTACTGTGGCAACATCAGACATGAGCACAGCTGGGCCAACACACACGTTTTCTAAGCTTATTTGTTTTTTTTGTACGAGTATTCTCTGGTTTATATGCAAAAACTCAAGTCGTGCGCCCACGACACGGCACAGCCTCTTCACACGTGAAACAGGAAACAAAACACAGCGTTACAAATGTGCCATAATTCCAACCAATCACTGACTGGCTGAACTTCTTCATATCATCCAACCAGATCGCTAGACAGACAAGTTAGGGGCCACACTATAGGAGTGCTGTAAAAAATGAAGTGGGGATGCCAACCTAGTGAATTTACAAGAATAATGAGAGAAACAGTTACGATGGTGGATTTCACAGAATTTAATGAAAAAAAAAACACCACCAGCTGTGTTGGTTACATTTCAAACAGATCACTGTTTGTCACTTCGGCAACCATCTTAACAGGTTACACTGTTCATACTGGCAACATGAGCATTTCCACTGTCTTTACTAGGGCTGCAATGATGAATTAATTATTAATCGATTACTATAATAATCACCAACTTCATAACAGATTAATTAATGGAATGGTTGTCTTAATCAGTTTCTGACCACTTTAATCCAACATAAGCTGGGTTCGAGTTACACAGGAGCCAAGCTCACGTGAAAGTAGTGAAGCAACAAGGGCTGCTAAAACAGAAACTAAAACCTATTACTTAATCATGCAGTTTTCATTGCAATGCCTCTTCAGTCAACAGAGAGGCAGAATGCAAGATGGTTCAATCCGGATGGACACTATGGCAATGAATTACACGTCAACGACAAAGCAACCAATTGAACAGAACAGAACACAACCAACAGAAAAAGTGGCTGTGAGTGGAAAAACATACCTTGGCCTGCAAGTCCACCAGGGCAAGGCCTAATGTGGAGTAAGTAACCAGATGCAAGCTCGCACTGCAGAAGCGGGTCAGACAAAGAGGAATCTCAGGCAGGTTGAGCACCACAGTGCTAATGATTCCAACACTGCATATGTTAAGAAAGTGGAACAACAGCCTTCATGCGCAACAAAATCCGCCCCACCCTAGCAACAAGGAAGCTACGACAAGTGTACCCACAAGAGAGGAGGATGAGGAACCAGCCCGCAAACCCAGAGTCAGATGACGAGGACACATAGAGGAGCTTCGAGACAAACCTTCTCTCTACCCTGCAGAGCTTGCTAAGAGGAAGCATAATCGCCAGGTTGTGGATGTTGGGTCTCATCCTCTGAGGAAGGAATCCAAAAGGTGGGAACAAAGCCTAAGAGGAAGATCATCCCAAAACACAGTGGGAGAAAGCAGAAAATCCTCCATTTATTAAAAGAGTGACACCACCTGTGCAAGTCCCGGAGGAAAGCCGAGGGACAGGAAAAGGAGGGACTGAAAAAAACAGAGCAGATCAAATCAAAGCTTGATCACAGACGAGACGAGACGAAGAGAAAGCCAGGGCATGCTCAAGGATCCCAGTCATGGTCAAACACAAAACCACTTCTCCTCCTCGCAAACAAATATATTGACACCAGTTGCCAGACGGCAGGAGATTCCATGGTTGCGTGGAACATTCGGCCATGATCTGGGAACAAATTCAAGCAGCAAAGAAAATCAAATCAGACCGGCAGTGCCAGTGAGATTTGTAGTGTGAGCTAGACCTTACTGTGCCATTTTACTTTGGTACCCAAAGAGAAGGGGGCCAAAAAATGGATCGGTTGGTGCCGGTTATTTTGGTACTATTCCTAATGGAAACCATGGTTGATGGAGACACAGCATAAGTGGGACTAATGTAACTCCTTAACTTAAAGTTGACGATATATTATCAATATGTAATTAGAAAAAGATGGAAGCAGCCCATGACAGAATGGAATTGGGCTTGTAACCGGAGGGTTGGTGGTTCGAATCACTGCCAGCTCAAGGGTGGGCAAAATGTCTTGCTAATCAAACATGTGGATTATTTGCTGTAGCGACCCCTAGAGAGGGAGAAGCTGGAAGGAAATTTTTAAAGAGATTAGAAACAGGATTGATTTGCAGTAGGTAAGGCAGTCAGTCATAACGATCAGCAGTCATCTTGTCTGGGTTGAAGGCTTTTTAAATCAAGACAGAAATTAAAATGAACTTTTAAAACTAAGCCATATTTAATAATTGGCTACATTATTTTTGTAATGGAGATCTCACATATTTAATTTGACAATTTTTCTGTTGGTTGCCTTTCTAGACGCATCCACATCCCCATTTTTTCAGGCTTGGGATCGGTACTAGGCGTACTGTGCCCCCATGTGGCTGGGTCCGAAAATAAAAGAAAATATCACTTTATGTATCTTTAAAGCCATAAATGGTGTGATAGTTTCAGGGGATTTCAAGAGTCAACACGATTAATACAAATTCTATTGCTGCCTCTTCTTACCTTTTAGTTTTTACACAAACGTATAAGCAACTCATGTTTTGGGGATTTAATTGCATTAATAATAGCACCCACCTATGATACTCAGCTGAGGAGAACAGATTTTGTGGCTCCAGAATTTCAAAAAGATTATTATTATTATTATTTAAGCCAAATCTGCACACTTGATGTGTAGTAGTGGTGGATTTGACCAGGAGGAGGTGGGATTTTCAACAAGTACTGTAATAAATCAATTTTTTATATTGGACTTCTTCCTATTTCTACTCCTTTTTCACTCTTCTGATTTTTCTTCTTCTTTGTCCTGCTCCTCATATTTCTTGTCATTTTTTCGTTCTCCTGTCTTTTGTCTTCGCTGTCATTCATTTTTTTTTCCTCCTCACCTTGTTTCACGTCTCACCTTTTCACCCCTTCTTCTTTCCTTTTTTATCAAACCTTTGCTACAATCGTCAACCCTTTGCTCCTTGTCACTCCTCCTCCAGCATTACGGCAGTGGATGTCAGAGTTTACCCATCCAGGAGTGAAGGATTTCTCTCAGCTGGCCCTGGACCTGAGCAGAAACCAGCTCATTGTGGGAGCAAGGTATACAAAATTCAGTCCACACACTGGCCGTGTGCCGTGTTGCAAAGGAAGTGCAATAATACGAATGTGTCTGGGGAGGAAAAATGGGAGGTTACAATGGAAAATATTATAAATATTAAAATATTTATGACATAAAAATAGAATACCTTGTTAACTTGAGCAAGTTTCGGAATCATAATCTGTCCACGTGTTTCTGTTTCTTTTTCAGAAACTTCATCTTCAAACTGAGCTTGAGAAATGCCTCCTTGATACAGGTAACAGCATCGAGCATCATCAGCATTTATGCTAGATGATCCAGGGACCAAACCCCAGACCAAAGCTGCCCCCAAAATTAGACCTTTGAATGAGTGCTTCAGAAATAAGACTACATATAAAAGCAGATGTTCTTTCATTATTTTAAAATATTTGTGTATCATTTTAAATCTATTAGTCTGGTTTTGTCTTTCTCTCTATTTCCCCTTGACTTTTTTCCATTACTCCTGTGTGTTTTTTAATTCACATGGAGCACTGTATTTTACCTTAAATTACATTTTTAAGGTCAATTTTTTTATTTCTTATTCTTCTTATTTCTTTCTTCTTCAGGCCACAGAATGGGCACCTGATGAAGAAACAAAGCGCTCATGTCAGAGCAAAGGAAAGTCTGAGGTAAAGTGGGAGCGATGACATAAAGTATAACAAAATAAATCCATCTTTGTTGTCTCCACTCAAAATTCTCAGCTGCACCTGTTCACATATTATTATTATAGATAGATGGTAAGTTATTTTACATAAGAGAATAAAACTGGTTTGTGATGGTTTTGTGTGCAGGAGGAATGTCAAAACTACATCCGGGTTTTGTTCATCAGTGGGGGAACACTCTTCACGTGTGGGACAAATGCTTTTACCCCAGTCTGTAAGACCAGGCAGGTCAGTGCTACATTCATTCATTAGAATCATGTAACCATTAAATTGAGATAAGAATAAAGTCAACATTTCAAATCTGCAAATGGTTTGATGTGCTGATATGGCTGGTTGTTCAGATTACACGTAGCAGTTAAAAAATACACATTTATTTATTGAACAACATACTGCGTTTCATTTACATCGGAACTTAGAAGCTGGGAGAAGTTGCAGAAGGCAAACTTATCTATGGATACCTGTTGTTAACAAACTAGTCGATAATGCTCTACATGACATTTAGTGCACACAAACAACTTAGCAACATGTCATGTACTATGCGTTCCACTGATTTACTGTAAAACAGTACGACAGAAGCGCTATTGACAGGAAAAGTAGCAGTGCTTGTTCGGTGGCAGCCCTTTGAAAACATGTGCCACATCACGAAAATAAAAATCTGGCAACAATGTTAAGCAGCTAGAATCCTGAATCAGACCAGAATGGAACAACATCCCTTTCCTAAAACGACAGCAGCTGGTCTCCTCACTTCTAAGACATTTACAGATAGCTGTTAAATAAAGACGGGATGTTACACAATGGTAAACATCACCCTCTTCCAACTTTTGGAGATGTATTGCTGCCATCAATTTGAAAATGAGCTAATATTTTTCATGAAATGGTATAATGTCTGTTTCATGTTGTTTGTGTTCTGCTGGTAATAAAATATGGGTTTATGAGATTTGCAATTATTGCATTCTGTTTTATTTCAATTTTACACAGCTTCCCAACTTTTTGGGAATTTGGGGTTGTATAAGTATACACTTTGCTGAGAGGTTCCACAACTGATCATTGCTTGTATTACAGCTGGAAAATGGCTAATTTTCACAGTCTCAGCTACAACGGTCTGTGCACCCACATTTGGTTAGTTGTAGACAACTTTCAGCAATGTGAGAAAGATCTGTCATTCACCCATCCCCAGTCAGCTGGGCTCTACTGTGGACTGACCCCAGTTACAGTCTGCCTGATAGGCAACACGTTTTGCCTGCAAATTCACAGCGCTGCTTTAATCGTAGGAATAGCTCCATATGACCTCTGCTTTCGGGCAAACAAACCCAATCTTGTTTTATCTTTACTTGTACCTGTATTTGGGTTGTCATACATCATACTGCCCGGCAGTCTTTTTCCCCCCTTTGCCACCAAAGGCTGAGACTAAATCACAAAGAGTAAATAGAATCCCTATGTTCTTTGCTGGTCCGAGAGAATAATAGTAATGATAGTAATGCACAGGAATCAATCTGTCCTTGACCAAAGGCAACCCACATGGTCCAGACCAATCTATGGCAGCCATCTTGGACTCCATATTTAATACCGCAGCCCACTTATCAACTATGACAAGAATAACACCATTTTGAGTTGATGATTCCAACATTAATGTCTGGGGCCGACATTATTTTGGCCTAAACACATAGTTACTACACATAGTTACTTGGAAATGGCAGCCATGTTGAATTTTTTGCCAAGTTTTATGCTTGTATCCCTATTTGAACAATTCTTATGGAATACACCAGTGGTCCCCAACCTTTTTATCACTGCGGACCGGGTCAAAGCTTGACAATTTTACTGCGGCCCGGGGGGTTTTATAATCATAAACGTGAATCCACTGTGTACTCGTATGCGACTTTATTAGCAGCTTCCTTGTAACGCTGAACAACATAACGTTTATTTCACTATTATCTAAATATACCTACATTAGAGAGCCGGTCGCCGCATATGACGCAGAGCGGGCTAGGTGTGTGGGAATCACCTGTAGCGATAAACCCATATTTCAAATAGGTCTCCCGGTATTTCCTGTTAAAAGCTTTCTTTTTCTTAGAAGTCGTAGGCTCTTCTCCTGTCTCTTCATTGGGCCCTTCCCCCCTTCTCAAAGAAACTTTCCAAAGTTGTCTGTTTCTTACTCATTTTGCTAGCTTGTGGGATACATTTTAGAGCTCAAGTGACCAGGATGTAACCGTAAGAATCCGGTCATTTATCAAAATAAAATAATTTTCAAAATAAAAGCCCGTTCATAATCAGTTAATAAATACAAGGAAAATAATTTATTATTTCTAGTGTGGCCCGGTACCAATTGATCTACGGACCGGTACCGGTCCACGGCCCAGTGGTTGGGGACCACTGGAATACACAATTACTTGCTGCGCTAACTTTAATCTTTTAATGTGGTCACATAATAAATTAATTGGCTTTATCCTTTTAGCCCTGAGGTCAATTCATTTTTATTTACATATATAGCCCAGGATCACAAACACAATTTACCTCGAAGGGCTTTACAAGGTAAAATGATAGTGAATAACTATGACGTCAGCTCTGTCTCCTTCTGTCAGATTGACAACATCGGTCAGGTGTTGGACACGGTGAATGGCGTTGCTCGATGTCCCTATGACCCACGCCACAACTCCACCGCCATGATGACGGCGAAGGGCGAGTTGTACGCAGCCACAGTCATCGACTTCTCCGGACGCGACCCTGTCATCTATAGGAGCTTGGGGAACATGCCACCACTGCGCAGTGCCCAGTACAACTCAAAATGGCTCAACGGTAAACAAAGCCCTGCATGTATTTTCCTTTTTACCCACGTGAAGAGGGTTCTGCTTTCATCAGCGTGGGTTAATCTGTACATTTGTCCTTTTTAGCCACTTCCTGTCTACAGTTTTTGAAGGATCAGTCTGAAATTTGGTGTGATGATTAGGCGACCACCCAAATATGTTCTCATTAAATTTTGAATCTACCCACTAATGAAGTACTAAGTAAATCATTTTCAAGAATTCATTTCTTCTTTTAATGGGCAACACTGTAAAAAAAAAAAAAAATCTGTAAAAATCGTATCTCTGTCAAAACTTTGAAAAAAAGAAATCCGATTTGAACCAAATATGGTAAGGGAATGCAGAATCAGACTCTGCCATCAGGTTGTTTCATCCAGATGTAAGGTGACCAGGTTGCACAGCATTTGCATCCCTTGTCCCAACATTCAGCATATTGAGACAATGTCCCATATTGTAGTCGGCTCTAAACTGCTGTTTTGTTGTAAAAGCTCCATAGAAAATGGCTTTCAAAGCCATTTTATGTGGTTTTTGACTTGAATAATCAAATTTTGATGTTCTTAGTATCAAAATATAGGTTTATGTATTTGAAATTTTAAATTCTGCATTAAAAAAAAAGTTAAAATTTTATTACTGTGAAACTAGAAGGCAAAAAATTGTGTCTTGGAATTCAACAGGTTTCCAGGTGACGTCAGCAGGGACAGGAAGGGGGATAAGTGCTTGGTTTTAAATTCATTTTTTATTTTAATTTTAAAAGTGACATCACAACCAGTTAAAGTGGGAAAGAAAAGAATGCCATGTGGTTTTTCAGGCCGTGTTTCTTCACATATCATGAACAGCTGACCACCTGATGGACTGACCTTGACCAAATTCAATCCATAGCCCTTCTAAGCCTGCATCCTGCAATATGTCAATATCCATCTTGAAATATGGCCACCATGATGGATTTTAAAGGTGACTAATGGGCTTGTATTAAAAAAATTGGGTCTTAGGCATTATTCATGCCGAATTTGGTGCATTTATTTTGACTTATTAAGATTTTGAAGTAATTACAGCAAAGAAAAAAAAGATACAGCTACAACAAAGAATGAGAAACTACTTCTAATTTGCTTTATTTTATCACACTGTACAGCAATCCTAGTCATACAGATCAACAGGCTGTCAAAGTACTTGCCAAAAAGAAGCTGTGGTTGGCCAAAGGCTGCAACCATAGTTACAGATATCTAATTAGCTTATTAATTTATTTCTTATATGTTGTTATACTTGAAAAAAGATCAAAAGTATTTTTTTCTTCATTTTGAAAAAATACCCTGGACTGGTACTACATTTTATAATACATAGCTTTTATAACGTGTGCAAATATCACCTATATCTTCCCTCCTCTCTCTTTTGATCCACCTCCAGAGCCTAACTTTGTGTCCGTTTATGACATCGGTCACTTTGCCTACTTCTTTCTGAGAGAAACAGCAGTAGAAAACGACTGTGGGAAGATGGTGTTTTCCCGCATTGCCCGCGTCTGTAAGAACGATATGGGCGGTCGCTTCCTCTTGGAGGACACGTGGACTACGTTTATGAAGGCCCGACTCAACTGCTCCCGCTCAGGAGAAATCCCGTTTTACTACCACGAGCTGCAGAGTACATTTTACCTCCCGGAGCAGGACCTGATCTATGGCATCTTCACCACTAACGTGTGAGTGACATGGGGAAATAACACCATTAACATGGATTTTGCCTGCTTTAAGACCTTCAAAGTAACTGAAGATGATTTAATGACTTGCTTTTGGAGGTTTTGGGGGTTGATTGTCTCCACTCCCCCTACTGTCTATTGCACTGGGCATCAGTGTTTTTACAAAAGTGAGGATAAAGTGGTACACAGTGGACAGATGGATGGATATTTATGGTGGTGTCATAAAAATATGTACCCTGTAACTGTAGGGGGAGCTCTGTATACAATGTGTCATAGGCATTCCTCCCACAGTCCAAAAACATGCAGATTTGGGGATTAGGCCAATTGGACACTCTAAATTAAATTGTGAGAGTGAATGGTTGTCTGTCTCTATGTGGCCCTGTGATGGACTGGGTGTACCCTGCCTCTCGCCCTATGTCAACTGGAGTTAGGCACCAGTGGCCCCTAATGAGCCCCTAGAAAATGAGTGAGTGAGTGAGTGAGTGTCATACGCAAGGGCAACTCATTGTGCTATCAAGAAAACAAAATAGCATTTAATAGAAGAGGGAATCTGCAGATTTTACATGTCTAACTGTAATTTCTTGACACTGAATTGCTGCGCTCTGACCATGATAACACCCTCCCTCCTCCAGGAACAGCTTATCGGCCTCGGCTGTCTGTGCCTTCAATTTGAGCTCCATCACTCATGCATTCAACGGACCCTTCCGCTACCAGGAGAACCCCCGCACTGCCTGGCTGTCCACCCCAAACCCCATTACCAATTTTCAGGTAACTCAAACTCCCACAGACAAAAAAAAAAATCCCTCCAAATAGCTGACGACATAGTGTTGATGGATATGAGACAGTTTTGTCTTTTACAGCTGTCCCTTCAAGGGTTATTTGTTTTTCACACCTCTATTAGTGCTGGGAAAGTCTCCAACGAATGAACAATATGATCCCAAACTCACTGTAGGGGCATTGTGATTGGTTATTTCAGTGGCGTTGTGATTGGTTATTGAAATGTAATTATCTTACGTCTAAACTGTCAGCACTTCAAATCAGTGTTTATAAAACAAAAAAGGAGTCAACTTTCACAAATCACTTCCATTTCGGCCGAATGTTCTGTATCTAGTTCATCTTTCCTGCTGGGGGCAAAGTAATCTGTCACATTTGCTACAGCATGGTTGTCGGAGTGAAACTCCCCTTGAAGCCAAAAGCCACACTCTTGTAAGTAATGCTGTGGAAGTTTGAAGAAGGCGTGGAAGTCAGAAAACGTAATCTTGGGCTGGCCATTGTTCATTATTTGCAACACATCAATAACCACGCTCTACATTGGTGTTTTGCACACGTAAACATGTTTGCATTTTTGCTATTGGGAATGTGTTAAATACACACATGAGCTGATGGCCAATATATGATCAATGCATGGCTTTTCTCAGATAACATGTAACAGTGACGTTTCAGTTACATCGGAACGCGGACGTTTGAAGAGGTTGCAGAATGCCAGAAAAACAAACGTATCTGGGGACAGCCATTGCTAGCAATACCAGTCGATATCAACACTTGACACAAACCATGTAGCGTAATGTCGATGGATAAAATTTAAACAGGACTATGTGTACGACTGATTTGCTGTAAAAAAAAAAAAAAACACTGCCTGGCCAAAAAAAAAAGTCGAACACTGGATTTAACAAGGCAAATAGGTAATAGATTAAATAGAGTGATGGGAGCATCAGGGTAAGAAGAGAGGCAGATGAAGTGATGCACCCATCATGCCTTGTGTCTGGGGGGAGTCACATGATGTGGGGTTGCTGCAGTTGGTCAGGTCTAGGCTCAGCAACATTATGTGCCCAAAGAAGAAGGTCAGCTGACTACCCGAATATACTGAAAGTCCATCAATGGATTTTTCTTCCCTGTTGGCACGGGCATATTCCAAGATGACAATGTCAGAATTCATCGGGCTCAAATTGTGAAAGAGTGGTTCAGGGAGCATGAGACATCATTTCCACACATGGATTGTCCACCACAGTCTAGACCTTAACCCTATTGAGAATCTTTGTGCTGTGGTCCGACTCTCCCATCATCAGTACAAGATCTTGGTGGAAAATTAATGCAACACTGGACGGAAATAAATCTTGCGACATTGCAGAAGCTTATTGAAACAGTGCCACAGTAAGTAAAAGGTCAAGGTGGCCCAACAAATATTAGAGGTGGCGACTTTTTTTTGGCCAGGCAGTGCATGACAGAAGTGCTATTGATGGTAAAAGTAGCAGTGTTTGTATCGTGACGGCCTGGGTGCGATTTACTGGGGGCGATGGTGGGGATTTACCCCCCCGGTTTATTTATCCCTGCCTCTGCCGAGTTATTTTTGTCCCTGGTGGGGACATAATCTGTCCCCCTTACCCCTAAATGTCAAATGCATAAAATAAAATGTTGCAACATGAAAATACGTAACAAAGATAATAAAATCAGAAAAGGACTTCTCTGCACACGCTTGCACTCGGAGGTGACACCTGTTTAAATTAACTGCGGTCGCGCCAGTCGTCATTTGGGTTTCCGTGGTCAAATCAGCCGCTCCTAAATGTGAAGTGCGCTGATATTCTCTCCTTTACGGTACACCAACTGAAACGGTCCAAGCAGGCCTGTTTCAAGGTTTTCAAAATAAAATCCTATCTAAAACAAGCAGAACATACTGAAAGGAAAAATGTTAAATTATATGTGAAAACAATTATATGCTATCATTTTGATTAAATGGAAAATAATAATGTCAAATAACACATTAGTAAAATGTATTGTGTATATAGTGAAGCTACATTTTTATTTTGTCTGTCTTGCACATTTGGTTGCATATATTCATTAATACACATATTTCCTTACCTTATTTCTATTTTTCTTCTGCTTCTAAATTGTTATGGCTTTTGGCTGCTGTAACACCGCAAATATACCCATGTGGTATAAAATACCAAATTTTTATTAGCAGTTTATGATTTCACTGTCATTGGACTCAGTACGTCTTATACTCTATACTCAAGTAATATCAAGTACTTTTACTGTATACTTTTGGAGTAAGTACACAGTTTCAACCCCCCCCCCCCAAATTGCACCCTGGTTACGGCTATTCATGTTGAAGGAATGCTGACATCATGTTGAAGGAATGCTGACATCAGAAATTCTCCGTTCCAACTACAAATGGAACGCACCAGAAGTGTGACAGCATCCACAGCATCAAAAACTGGAGCTGGAGACAAAATTGCTAAAGTGTTAACATTTTATAAGAAGGGTACATTAATTAACAGTTATTAATGCTGTGATGAGCATTTACTAACTGTGAATTAATGTTTTAACAAGGTTAATTAAGGTATGAATTCCTATTTGCTCAGAGTTTCCAAGTCGGAAACCTGAGTTCGGGGATTCCTGTGTCTGACCTCGGAACTTCCGTGTTTCCAACTACAAACGGCACCATAAATCCCTCATCCCTCGCTCTTTAATCTTCAGTGTGGCACCCTGGAGGAAGGAGGCCCCGGAGGGAACCTGACAGAGCGCAACCTCCAGGACGCTCAGCGACTCTTTCTGATGAACGACGTGGTCCAGCCGGTTACCGTCAACCCTCTGCTCACTCGGGACAACCTGCGTTTCTCCAAGCTGGTGGTGGACATCGTGCAGGGCCGAGAAACTCTCTACCACGTCATGTACATCGGCACAGGTAAGAGCGAGGCAGCAGAGCCGTTCGATAATTAACTTACCTTCAGAATACTGATGAGTTCGCTTGTCCATCCTGTCAGAATATGGCACCATCTTGAAAACGCTGTCTACAACCAATAAAAGCCTGCAGGGCTGCTACCTGGAGGAGCTCAGGGTCCTCCCTGAAGGACAAGTCAGGCCAATCAGGAGCCTGAAAATCCTCCACACTGACAGGTCCTTGTTTGTGGGACTTGATGACAGATTGTTGAAGATCCCTTTAGAGCGCTGCTCCAGCTACCCAAACAAAAGGTGCAGCCCTTTCAACTTCTTTTCGGTAACACTTTACAATAGGGTACATTAATTAACCGTTACTTAATGCCTTTATAAGCATTTAGTAATAATTAATTCATGTTTTAACTAACCACTTATTATTTAGGTTAACTCATGTATTAATTATGACTGTATAAAGCTACTGTTAATGTCAGTAATAGCTTTAAGTAACTCTAAACATATATATATATATATATATTTTTAATTAACATTTGAAAAATTTGTTTCCCTTAAGTGGCAGTGAAAAATCGAGTATCTAGATATTTTGCACGTCTATATTATAGACACCAAGTATTGATTTAATTTAGCACATACATTTTTAGCTGATGTAACAAATAAACATTAATCCTTACGTTGACTGGCATCAAAAATAGAGATTTAGGTTTTAATCCACTTGATGGTGTCAAGCGTTTATTCTCGCTAGAGCTGTTGTGCGATTTTATCACAATATATAATTGTGCAAATACTCATTATATGGCACTATAGTTATAATATCGTATTGTGACTAAAATATTGTGATAATATCGTTTGTGGGGTCTCGGGTGATTCCTACCCCTACTAAATACTCATTACTTAACTACGGTAGGCGTTACTTAGGCATACTTTGCCTTTATTAATTCCCTTTGTGACCATTACTGTAAAGTGAAAAACATGAATCTTTTAACTATGACTTTATAAATGTATGGGAGTGCAGATTAACCCTTACCTAAATATAATTAAGCATTTATTATTTATTAATGTTCCTTGTAAAGGGGGGAAACATGTTCCACAAGCTTTAGTATCTGTGTGGTTGTTTAAGTGTCACAAGGGACATTAATAAATGGGAATAATAGGTAATAAATCATCTACCACAAATTGCTTTTTAACCTATGTTCAGTCTAGGAATTTCTGCTGCTACTTCTGCAAATTTACTCATTCCAAGTTGAATATATTTGGAATAAAAAGACTTATTTTCCCCCTGCTTTCGTATTGTCGGTCCACATTTTGGCATGCTTCATGGCAGACATTATATAACCAGACAATTAATGAATCTTTGAGAGTAAATTCTCAGCTAGAATGTGCTGACAAAATCACAGAATGCACATTGTGTTGATAAAGAAAAAGCTGCATACTTAGAGGATCCTGCAGCTTGTCAGCTGTAGAAACAGACCCATATTCAGAACAAATTTAATGGGGGCATTCACTTTAGCTTCTAACAGTGCTACAACACGTGCACTATTGCAAGAAAACGCAATGCAAAATTAATCAATTAATGATTATTTATAGAAAATAAAACTGGTAAACTCCCTCTCCCATCTTTAATGCCTGCATTAGAGCACATCACAGAGAAGCACAAGCGCTGTCAAAGGTAAACTTAATGAACAGAAACAAGAATGATGCTCAGAGAAATGGTGGTTTTAAATGTGTGAAAGCATTGTTAGTCTTAATCCATTAAACCTGGTTTAAAAAATGGGCACAAAATTAGAAGAACAGCAAATGCCATGTCTCCTTGTTGAATCTCCTGAGGCCCTTATTAGAAACAACAGTCTTTCGTCTGCTACCAGGCTGGACGTCTCATCGTGACTGCCATTAAGGCATTTTCATATATCGTCTTCATCATAAGTGACTTATGCCACGTATGTGCCAGCTGAGTGTAATCCTGACAAGAGCTTAAAGGCCTTTTTCTTAATTTAAACTTCTAAATTATATCTAAATTAAGCACCAGTACAGATTTTACCTACATAATATTAAATTAATTTGCAAATACAATATATATATATATATTGTCACATGGACAGTGGTGGGTTGGGGCTGTGTAAAAATGTGTATTTTTTGAGGCGTTTTTGAATCACAGCCACTGACTTAATCACCTCCTTTTAGTGACTGCATGGAGGCTCGGGATCCGTACTGTGGCTGGGATCACAAACAGAAGCGCTGCACCACCATTGAGGAGAGCTCCAACATGAATCAGTGGACACAGAACATCACTGAGTGTCCAGTAAGTCAGACACTGTGGCCTTCGGGGGGAAAAAAGTCCATGCATTCATTCTAATTTACCTTACATTACTTATTCTCTCATCCTTTGTGTAGGTGAGGAACCTAACGCAGGATGGTGGGTTCGGTCCTTGGGCTCCGTGGCAGCCCTGTAACCATGACGACAGCGAGGGTTCCATCAGCAGCTGTGTGTGCCGGTCCCGAGCATGCGATGGACCGGTGGCCCGCTGTGGTGGAGTGGAATGCAAGGGACCAACCATCCAGGTGGCAAACTGTTCCAGGTACTGTATCTATGACACTGTCGCAGTGGAGTGACTTTCTCCGACTGGGACACGTATGCTGCATTCCATTTACGTCCGAAGTCGGAACTGGGAGTGACGTCACCTCCGAAGTTTGCTGACGACACTCTACGTTACATTTCGTGCACACAAACAGTGCAGCAGCATGTGTACAGCTGAAAAATTAAACAGTACTCTGCAGACAACTGATTCACTGTGAATAACATACAAGAAGTGGTCAAATGGTAAAAAGAAGCAGTGTTTGGATGGTGGCAGCCATCTTGAATCGGTGGGGTTGTTCCCAGTGTCCGAGGTGGAATTCCAAATTCACGTGGCATCCCTGTGTGAGGAGCCTACTATGAATGACGCACACTGTTGCTTGACAGAGCATTTTTCCTCAGTGTACAAACTATGTCACATGCTGTACGAACAAACAAAATAATAATAATAATAATAATAACAACATTAAACTCCGCACTGAGCTCATCTACCACCAAGATCAATAAATTAGTAACAATTTACATAAAGGGCACGTTCATTAACAGTAAATGTTTTGATAAACATTTACTAATGTTTAATGTCTTTACTAAACATTGGTTAATCTTATTCGGGTTAATTAAGGTATTAATTCATTACGTTATTCGTGGGTTTATAAAATTACCGGTAACATCAGTTTACGCTGTCGTAACTGTTTATGGGAGTGCTGAGTGAGCATTACTTAACGTGCACGTTAACATAACTAAGCATTTAAATAATTGTCGTTGCCATTATTGATTGTAAGCTTTAAATAACCACGCAGATACTTTATATTAACGTTAATAAAGGTTAATAATGGTTAATTTATAAATGTGATGCTTATTGTCTGCTCCCATACATTTATGAAGTCATAGTGACAGTTAGTGCTTTTATAATTAAATTAAGTGTAAATTAAGGGAAAAAGTTCAGCTTTACAGACACAGAAACCTTTAAAAAAAATGGTTAGTTAACACTTTTTACCACCATTAACATTACCTATAGGTCCTTGAATAATATATACACTACCGTTCAAAAAACTCACACCTTTATTTATTTATTTTTTTCCATTTGCCACATTAACAATGTATAGAGTGTATTTTCTGATTAGTTTAATGTTATCTTCATTGAAAAACAGCGCTTTTCTTTCAAAAATAAGGTAATTTCCAAGTGACCACAAACTTTTGAACAAACTAGTGTAAATTAATAAATAAATAATGAGCTAAAACATTAATTAACTGTTAATAAATGTTTATAACAGCATTAAGTAATGTTAACTTACTCTTACCCTTATTGTAGATTGATACATTAAAGTTTTTGTCTCTATGCCATAACAGGCTGAGGCAAGTCCTGAGGTAAATGTGCTTCTCTTTCCTCTCCGACATCACATCCTGCAGGAACGGTGGCTGGACTCCCTGGTCCTCATGGGGCCAGTGCAGCAGCAGCTGCAGTATAGGGTTTGAAGTGAGGCAGCGGTCTTGCAACAACCCCTCGCCTCGCCACGGTGGTCGAGTCTGTGTTGGCCAGGGTCGGGAGGAAAGGTGAGGAGGAGGAGGAGGAGGAGGAGGAGTGTGCAGATGTGGACATCAGAATTTGGTTGTACATTAGGGTTCGTCGAAATCAGCCCAAACTGAAGAGTGCTCGGACCCACTTTGACCCCTGACAATCCTCTGGGGCCCACACCCAAATCTTAAACCATGACTCTGATCAACCCACCAGACTAGGATCAATAATTCCCATATGCTGTATATTATTGTTTTGCATATGAACAATGGAATAGAAAAATTCGCTTCATTTTATTTTTGAACTTGCCTATATTTCAACACATGCCAACACATGTGGTTATTGCAGCTGGGCTGGATGTAATATTTGAAAGGTTTAGCTTTATCCGTCAATATCGATAACGACAATAACAAATTAAAATGAACAGTTTTAACACTGAGTGCAAATAGTGAAGCGTTTGGCCTGTATGCTGACACTTACACATAAAATGTCACAATACTGCTATGCACTGTATATTACCTTCTACACTCAGTCAGATAAAATATAAAATAACAAATAATTCAAATGACATGACTTTGGTTTATTCCTTAGAATTATTTCTTCACATCTATCATACAGACAGTATTTTACAGCAATTTAAAATTACAAAATTGAAAATTAAAAACATGTTTATTCATGGCCCACTGGTCTAAAACAAGTGTTTGTGTTTCCAGGCTGTGCAATGAGAAAAAGCCTTGTCCACTGCCAGTGCTGTGGACGGCGTGGAGCCCCTGGTCTCACTGCAGCGCTGAATGTGGAGGTGGTGTCCACTCCAGGACAAGAACCTGTGAGAATGGAAACGCCTGTCCAGGATGTGCCACGGTACGCTAACGTTTTACACCTTCTGTCCACTAGATCGGGGCGTGAAACTCAAATGACCCAGGGGGGTCGGTGAGCGTCCGGTCTGGTCGAGATGGAGCCGGTTAAGAAAGAAAATGTGGGAAATTTGTTCAGTAGCAGGTGGGCAATAGGATGCCTAAAATTATAACACAATATTCCATCATGATATCACAGTTAAGATATTCATGATGATATTTTACCGAATTTCAAAGTAAAAGTGCTTGCTTGATGTGGAATGATGTGTACTTCACACTAAAAGCATATTTATGATGCAAAATAAATCTATAAATAATAGAGAAATCAATTTGAAATTACATCACAATGTGGACAAGTGTATTTAATACCCCCAAAAAGACATATTTAGTATTATATTCTGTCTATATTCTATGACGTCGCTGGCAGTGTGCATCAGCCACACACATTGTGTTTAAAGGAAGAGGAGGACCTTCACTGTAACATGATATTAAGTGGTGGCCCAGTTTGACGTCCTCCTTTGACAACTTCTTTAATTAAACACAATAATTAGCTGCATTGTATGGACTCAGAACTCTAATGTTCATGTAATTCAGTAGCACAATTTCTCTGCAAGCTGTTATAGAGATGAACGTCTGGAATCAATCAGTCAAACTTATTTAAATACTTATATTTATATTTACATGCACTTTTCATAGAAGGCAATGCAACTCAAAGTGCCTCACGGGATTAAAAAAAAAAAACGTAATCAAGGAAAACAACGCGCCACCAAATAACCACCACAGCTGACATATGGCTGGTATTATGTTTTAAAACAGTAATGGGGATGTGAAAAATTGAGAAAAAGAGATAAAGAGGTCAGGAAACACTATCGTGGAACTCTCAACAGTTGCAAAGGGAAAGACTTAAGACTTAAATAGAACTAAAAATAGGAGGTAAAAGATAATTAAAAACATAAATAGTAACAGATAAAAATGAAATTAAAATAAAAATGAAAAAAGTATATAAATAAAGGGGTTTTATTAGTATAGTATAGTAGGAGTATTATAAGTAACGAAGAAAAACTAGAACAAGTTGAAATAACAAGAATGTATAGTTTTGGCAGATACAGAAAACGCATCACGTTTCATCCACTGCATCTTGCAGGAGTATAAGGTCTGTAACCTGGAGGCTTGCCCTGAGGTTCGCCGCAACACACCCTGGACCCCCTGGATGCCGGTCAGCATCAGTCAGAACGGGTCCCGACAAGAGCAGAGGTTCAGGTACACGTGTCGGGCGCTGTTACCCAATCCCCAGCAGCTTCAGCTTGGCAGGAAGAAGGTGGAGACCCGCTTCTGCCCCAGTGACGGTTCTGGATCCTGTCAGACTGACTGTAAGAGCACAGAATGACCTTGTTACCATGGTAATGTGCTCATCAACTGAGTCATGGACAGTGACTACCTGCGGACCTGAATGTTGCTCATTTCCTCCACTTCCTTGTGGCTTGCCAATATTTTTTTCCTTTTTATTGATAGATATTTAGTCCAAAATAAGTAGAGCTGACAGGCTGCAAATGTCAGTTCATATTTATCTGAACTTGTGAATGGTCTTTCACCTATTCACACATTCACACAGTGCATTTTCTATCTCACATATTTCATACACATGCACATGCTCAGCTGTCAGGAATAACATGGGGTTCGGTGTCTTGCCCAAGGACACGTCAACATGTAGACTAGTGGAGCCAGGAATTGACCCACAAACTCTGAGTGCTGTCAATATTTGAGAGCCTCAGGAACAATTTATGATTTGTATTTAAAAATATTTTGTGATTGTGCTTCTGGGCATACAGCAAACAGTGTTTCATAAGAGGGTGCTAAGTTTGGCTCTAAAAAGTAATTCAGTTTATGTCACGTGCTTATCGTCACGTAAAGACGATGGTGCTTTAAATTCTTTCTCGATTCTGATAAAGAAATCAAACTTGTTTTCCAGCTCTGGTCGAGGACCTGGTAAAGACCAGTGGCCAGACTTCATCTCAGCCCCAAGATGCTCACTGGGGACCATGGGAAGTGTGGTCCAGCTGTTCACAGCAGTGTTCCAGAGGCTTCCGTACCAGGAAACGTAGCTGCTCCACAGCGGAGGGCAGGGCCAACCCGAGCTCTTGTGTGGGGACTCCAGTAGAGTATCAGGACTGCAACACTCAGCCCTGCCCAGGTAACTGGAGGGTTTTGGCTGTGACGTTGTACACTGTATGGATGAACTCAACTGTTTTGCATGTTTCCTGCCTGCACCAGTGAGCGGCGCGTGGTCTTGCTGGTCGCCGTGGTCCCACTGCTCGTCCAGTTGTGGGGGTGGACACTATCAGCGGACTCGGACATGCAACAGCCCACCTCCAGCTAATGGAGGAGACATCTGTTTAGGCCTGCACACTGAAGAGGCTCTCTGCAACACACATGCATGTGAAGGTAAATTACCAGCTCCATGTGGATATACCGTACTGTATATTCAAATTAGGGCTGCAACCAAACGTTATTGGCATAATCTTTTTTTTTTTTTTTTTAAATTGAGTAATCGTTTGGACCATAAAATGTCGGGCATTTCATGTTCTTAATTATCAGTTTTAATGATTTCTTTGTTATATGGAGCAAAAGAAACCAGAAAATATTCACTCTTAAGAAGCTTAAAATTCTGAGCATTTTTTTTATTATAAAAAAACCCTCAGATTGATTAAACATTACATCAAAAGCATTAATCATTGCAGCCCTAATTGAAATTCTAAACATGACTATATGTCTCCTTTAAATGGCTGATCAAAGCAGAGACTCAAACAAATGAATAGCCTTTTTTTTAAATTACTTTTTAGACTATTTGCCATGTTGTGAATGGTTTCATAACCTTGGCTTGAAAGTGGCTGTGCAGAGTTTATTGTTATTTATAATGGATGATATGGACCATAAATAGTAGAGGTGTGAATCTTTCAGAATTTCTGGGGTCACAATTCAACCAAAAATGTTCCTATTCAAAGTCAGTCTTTGATTTAAAATGGATTCAGTACATTGAGCTGATAATTTTAGCGTCTGCTCTGCTGCTGTGTACTAAGAAAAGTCAGTTGTGTTCATAAAACTTAAGCCTAGGTGTCTTTATTATCCCAGAGGGACAATTTGGGTTACAGCCACCATTTACATTTAAACATTATTAGTACCACATCACAAGAAACAAAACAATAAACACAACAATAGGATAAATGTGGAATCACATTTAAGATTCATTCAGGAGGCCGATTACTGCAGGAATAAATGATGATTTAATTTTAAGGACAGGTTGTGTCAGCGCCCTGACGGCAAAAACAACAAACAAACAGACAAAATCTAAAAAAAATGATTCAGATAGCTAGAAACAGAGTGTGCTTTTTTGAGGCACCTGACCTGATATAGTTCTTGGAGGTTCAGGGCTACTTCCAGCGTATTTGCTGCACACTTTCACGACACCCTGTAAACAGTTTTGTTTGTGTAAGTGACCCGCACCGGCAGATATGTAAAAGAGAAAGTAATACCAGATTCAATAAAACAAAAAACAAGAGTGTTGACATTAAAACTGCAAGGCTTACGATAAAAATACATTTGCTGATGTGCCTTTTTACAGTCGGTTATAGTACAGGTTGACCATCACCACTGGAGGAATAGAGGAAGGGTTTTTCTACGTACATCTCCTTTGTTTTTTTTTTTTGCAATATTGATATTTAAAAAGGAAGATTTGCACCACTGGATAAAATCTCTCATTACAGAACCATGATCACAGTCATCATTGTCGGGGAGAGACGCAATAACAGAATCATCTGCGAGTTTACTAATATGGTGCCAGTCATGACGGTGGTGATGACATTCATTTGTGTATAGAACTTATAAAAGAGTGGAGAAGACATGGCCCCGGGGAGCTCGGTGGAGGAGGAAAGCACATGGGATAAAACCCCATTCATCTGATTATGCTTTTGACTCATCTGGAGAACCAGGGTTTGTTATTGGAATAAGTGAAAATAGACTTCTTGGGAATTATTATCTCTTCACAGGAGATGCATGCAGATACAGTATCTGTGAGATCTATTTTCACACAATCAAGATATTCCAGTCCGTACAAGATAAACAATCGGGAATAATAACAAAACAAAAATAAGATATAATTATGATAAAATTAGTTATAGTTAAGCTTTTCATTTAAAACTGGCAGGGACATAAAAAGTAATTTCAACTCATTCTTCATATTATTTAATTTTTTTTTTTTTTTTTGTGAATTAAAGAGGAGTTAAGAAGGATAAACAGGCTTATTTGATCTGGTCAAACCTAAATCCAAAATGATCTGCTGTGAATATATAATAATTAAAGAGTTGATTGCATTGGTTTAGTTGACTTACATATATAATGTTGTTGTTAAACTGTCGTTGTAGAAATAATGTTTTATTCCTTTGGTCAAATCATAAATCTGTGAGGAGATAATCATATTCCAGATTAGTAACATTTAGGGGAAATTCTTTTTCTTGTGTTTGTTTCTCAGTCTGAGCTACATCCCACGCCAGCACCATCTACATTTACTCCAGTATGACATGAAATACTAAAAATGTATATTAACTATCCATCAAAACAAACAAAACAAAAAAAAATCACTAAATATACAATAAGTTCTACAACTATGTTGAAAAATAAAATATATTTTAGATATATTTACTTTACATCAGACATGTTTAAATATCAGATTTTTATCAGCAAATCAGCAGACAGACGTCGAGTGGACGGAGAACTGGGACTTAGTGAGTTGTGTGGGCTAAAGCGTCTCATGTCACACAGCGTCTGACTTCCGTGTTTTCTCCACCCTTGCAGCCTTGACTACTGAGACACGGCTAGTGGTCCAAGTGGAGCTCATTGCAGGGAATTTATAAGCCCCCTTTATCAATAAGTCGGACGGGTCACATGCTGGTACAAGATACCCAGAGGCCTTCCTGGTTTACAACGGTTAAAATCACCCATGACAAAGATCGGTGAATCCGGTGCTGTTGTAACCGAGCGTCCTGGGGGGGGGGGTCGCCTAAACTGTTCACAAAATAATCCAAAACTATTATTATTAACAAAAACAAAAAGGTGAAATTGCGTACAACATACAAGGCCTTCACACCTACAGCTGCCAACACTAATAGATAAGCCTGTTGCGATGTTTGATTATGTCTTATTCCTTCTTAATTGTATAGTAAGTGTTTGAATATGTATTTTGTATTTTATTGTATAGGTATTGTGTGTTCTGTGCTCCCTTAACAGTTTATTATGCATACGTTATTTATTACGTTAGTGCCCTATCTAGCGTCTAATCATGTTTTTCTCTTGTCGATGTATTTTATTGCCTTTTTACATCATGGCCAGGGGACTACAGATGAAAACTAGCCTTCTGGCTAATTCGGTCTTTTTTAACCATGTGTAATCATGTGTTTTATGAAATTGCGTTGTCCCCTTTCAAATAAACTGAACTAAAACTAAAGAGACGGGACAGGACACTTGTTGATCAGTTCAGGTAGCCGGGCTTCCTCACCTCAACCTTTATTTTTTTGCGTAGAAGAAGAACGGCGGAGGTCCGGCAACCACAACATTACGTGAAAATACCACCTTGTTTATCAACGGCGGAACTTTGTTATGACGCGACTTGACGTTGGCAAGAATGATTGTAGGACAGGGGGACACTCCGGTGTCCCTGTCTCTTAAGTCTCTGTCTCCCTCTTTTCTGCACCATTGGTTTGGATACCTGGGTCCTTGCAGAAGGATCTGGCTGTGATCTCCCCAGGGAGAACCGCACAGGCATCCAAGGTGCCTAGACGGTTCCCGCGCCGTAGCAGGAGAAATTCCTGGGCATACTGGAGTGGCTTTCTGTAAAAAACAAATTACACAGCGGCGTCAGCAGGAGGAAAAGGCCCATCAATTTAGGACGAGTCAGTCAGATCGGTAAAAAAAAATCTGTTAGAAATGACTAAAAACGGGACAGACAGGTAGAGATGAGGATCAAAAATTCTAAAACAGGTTAAAACACGAGTAAGAACAAATCTAGACAGCACACTCTGACACACATTGCATGTCCCCATGACCAATGCCATATACACTGTTCTCTACTACGGTGAAAGGATGTAGGTGTTTGAACTTAAACGCGTGTCATTATTCTTTTTGCCCTTTCAGAATTGGCTGAAGGTTTGTTTAAGTGGGTTGTTTACAGTGTGCGCTGCCCAGCTGCTGGTGTCGACTGCTGCTCCACACACATTGGTGTGTTACATGCGCGCTTGCATTTGCTGTATTTCTGAAAAAGTTGTACATTGTTGAGGCCTGGGGTAGCCAAAGCAATAATGGAGTCCGTGTGCGGTCAGTAGCTTGATGTCTGAATGTTGTAGTGGGTGGAATGTGATGAGTGTATGTTGTTACTGGAAGTTCACGCCTAGATCAAATTTTGCAGTGTGTGTGTGGGTCATGTCAAGCTAAATCAAAGCTGGTTTCTTAAAATAAAAATCTATTTTTCCTGAGGTTTCGAGTCTATTTAGGACAAGAATTATGATTTTCACATGAATACATTTTTGACACCTCTAATAAATATGCTGCATAGATTTACCCCGTCTCCCGAGATTAAATAATGGGGTTTGTATGAATGCTGACGGAAAAATCTCCATTCAGCATGTGATGGATCAATAAATGTGTAGAGAAGGCAAACAACACGATTGGTTGGAGCTAAACTCAGCAGAGAAATCACATTAATATGGACAGTTCCAAACACAGACGGATGCAAAAGGCAACAAAGGTCTACTTTTTAATTTGTTCAGCAGGTTTGGCGGAGTGGACGGAGTGGGGAGATTGTGACGAGGAGGGTCTGCAGCGTCGCACTCGCCGCTGCGGTAAAGACCTAGCGGCTGCGTCCACTTCCTGTCAGGGGAATATCACCCAGTCCAGGGCATGCCAGCCTCATGAAGTGCCAGGTCAGTGCAAGCTCTTATACAGAAAATGTGGTTAAAAAAATTAAGAAATACAATGCAGAAGGTTGATGCTGCTTTAAATCACTGCTTGACTTTTTTTTTTTTGTCTTTTTTTGATGTGTCTCATCTAGTCATTTTGCCAGGACAAGATGACCACAGCTGTGGAAGTAAGTCACAACAAGTGACATCTTTTCATGCGGTCCATGTTTTCAATTCTGTTTCTCCTGTTATTTAAGGTATTTTTTAAAGTTTTAGTTTAATTTTTAGTACCACACAGGTGGTGGCAAATGTGGCAAGGTGTGCTTTCTAGTCTGAACTTGGATTTTTTTTGATATCGTCGAGTGTTCCATACACAGGGTAAAAGTGTCCTAGCCCAAGATGCGTTTGGGTTTCCAGCTTCTCAACCGGAACGTGATGAACTCTGTGGTGACGTCACCCCGGTTCTGACCTTCGATATAAATGTAACTTTAGTCTTTGGCCTTGTGTGGCAAGAAACCACGCTAAAATGTGGAATCATTTGATAAAGTGTAGTAAAGTTATTAGTTTTATATGGTGATTCACAACATGTGTATTTGTGTCCAAAATTGCCACCATTTTACTGTCTTTGACAAATTAAGACAATTTTCTCATTCTTGTTATCACCTGAAAAACCCTTTCCCTACATACCCTGAATCAAAATACTATTTATTCTATTTTTGAGGAATTTTTTTTTCATATGATACTAATAAATAATCTACCTTGATCTGGGAATATGGCCTGGAGTCATTTGATTTGATGGAAAAGCCAGTGTTAAATGTTGGTTTCAGTTACCACTAGAATGGTTTCAATCCCTGAAAATACCAGAATATTTGTTTCTGGAAAGGATTCAGTGTTACTCACATTGATAGTTAATTACTTTTTTATTTTAAGAGTTTTGTTCTAAAAAAACCCCCCACAAATTACATTGTTAAAAACTGTGTAATGTTTTTTAAGAGCTTCTTAAATTATTGAGTGTACTGGACCAAACAGGCTTTAGAGGTTTTATTATTGTCAACAAACCTTTGCCTTCCTCGCAGGATCCTTAATCTCATTTTCTGGACTTCTTCTTCTTCTTCCTCCTCCAGCCTTTACTTTGTTCCAGTTGATCGCTGTGGGCTCAGCTAGTTTCTTTACAGCGGCATTACTCTCCGCACTGGCCTACACCTACTGCCACCACCTGAACCGGCCGTCGGCAGAGTTAGCGGCGATCCACCCCAGCACGCCCAATCACCTCACCTACAACAAGCAGGGCAACACCACGCCAAAGAACGAGAAGTACATCCCCATGGAGTTTAAGGTGAAACTGCCTCGATAGCGCTATGGCCGTCACGTGAATCGGTTTGCTCACAGTGCCATCTTGGCAGGAAAAGCTTGACACCAGTGCTGGTTTCAAGCTTTAAGATTTGACTATGCACGTTAAATTCACAGAGATGGAAAAGCCCCCCTAGTGCTTTTCACAAGTATGGAAACAATTCCTTATACACTGCCCAGCCAAAAAAAAAAAAAAAAGTCATTACCAAAAAAAAAAAGAAAAAATCAGTTGGACAGTCCTTTAGCTTTTGATTACAGCTGTGATCACTGTTTCGATACGTTTTTGCAATGTCACAAGATTTATTTCTGTCCAGTGTTGCAGTAATTTTTCACCAAGCTCTTGTACTGATGATGGGAGATTCAGACCACAGCGAAAAGCCTTCTCCAGCACATCCCAAAGATTCTCAATGGGGTTAAGGTCTGGACTGTGGTGGACAATCCATGTGTGAAAATGATTTCTTATGTTTCCTGAACCACTCTTTCACAATTTGATCCTGATGAATCCTGGCATTTTCATCTTGGAATATGCCCGTGCCATCAGGGACGAAAAATCCATTGATGGACTTTCAGTATATTCAGGTAGTCAGCTGACCTCATTCTTTGGGCACATAATGTTGCTGAGCCTAGACCTGACCAACTGCAGCAACCCCACATCATGTGACTGCCCCCAGACACTAGGCATGATGGGTGCATCACATCATCTGCCTCTCTTCTTACCCTGATGCTCCCATCACTCTGGAACAGGGTAAATCTGGACTCATCAGACCACATGAGTCCAGAGTCCAATCTTTATGCTCCCTTGTAAATTGAAGCCTTTTTTTCTATTGGCGTCACTGATTAGTGGTTTTCAGCTGTTCAGTCCCAATCCCTTGAGTTCCCTTCGTATTGTGCATGTAGAAATGCTCTTACTTTCACTATTAAACACAGCCCTGAGTTCTACTGTCTACTTTTTCTACAATTTGATTTCACCCAACCTTTAAGTGATCACCAATCACGATCATTCAGGATTTTTTTTCTGATCACATTTCTTCCTCAAAGACGATGGTTCCCCACAATCCTTCCAGTTTTTAATAACGCGTTGGACAGTTCTTAACCCAATTGTAGTAGTTTCTCCAATCTCCTTAGATGTTTTTCTCTGCTTGAGTCATGCCAATGATTTGACCCTTCTCCAACAGACTAACATCTTTAACACAGCCACAGGATGTGTCTTTTGACATGGTTGTTAAGAAATGAGAAGCTACTCATTGCACCAGTTGAGGTTAAATAACTTGTTGCCAGCTGAAAGATAATCGCCCATGAAGTAATTATCCACCGTCCAGGTGGCAACTTTTTTTTTGGCCAGGCACATATACATTTCTGATACACTTTCCCTCATTCTTCTCCAGAAAATGCTTACACATCACTATAAAAGTATGTAAAATAAACCAAATATTTAAGTAAGTGAATCTGGACAAACCGAGCAGGTAAAAGAAAAGAGCTGCCACTTGTCCTTCATTGTTGTCTGTTATGTTGTGTTCTGTTGTGTCACGCTCGATGTTGCCATTTGTTGTCGTCATACTGGTATGATGTCATGCTTGCATATCTCACTGATGCAGCCAGCGGGGCACAACCCACACCCTGCATTGAGCAGCCAATCGCTTACTTTTCCAAAACCCTCAATCAACCCCAAAGAAACTACTCAACCATTGAAAAGGAGCTACTGTCTCTGATCCAGGCTCTCCAAAAGTTTGAGGTCTACCTGAACCCAAGCCAAAAACCCACGATAGTGTTCACTGATCATAACCCCTTGGTGTTCTTGGCAAAAATGAGAAACAAAAACCGGAGATTGTTAAACTGAAGCTTAATCCTGCAGGAGTACGACATAACAATCAAACACATAAAAGGGGAGGATAATGTCATTGCAGACTGTCTATCCCGGGGTAGGAACTCACAATTAGTTTGGGCTGAAAATTTTGGTCTCAATTGTTACTGAGACCAAAATTTTCCCTTTAAGGGGAAAGATGTGTTTGCAAGTTCACGCTGTGGTCGGATGTTACTTTGTTACATGTGGAATTCAGACAAAGAAACAAATGATTAAAACAACAACAACAAAGCAGCTAATCTAGTTTTGGCAAAACATCAGTTGAGACGTTTGAAACAGCAAAAAGACAGAACACACTCTTCCTGTTTACGACATTTTCTTGACGCCAACAAAACAAACACCGTGGGAGGAGAGTGGGCGTGGTTAAAACCTGCTACATCCGTCAAGTTGACCCCGGGTTTGTCCACTCCAAACCATAAAGTAGTGTCCCAAACCAAAATATAACCATGATGGAAACACAGCATTAGTTGCATGACATCATCTACTGGGTTTCTATGGTTTGTGCATTACCTCTAAACTTAATTTCACATTTATCATGTGACTGGCGGTTTTATTTTGTGCCTGTACTCAACAACAGCGTCTTTGTCTCTACAACCGTAGACGCTGAACAAGAACAACCTCCACGTGAACGAGGAGACGTGCAACCACTTCCCTTCTCCACTGGCCTCCACTAATATGTTCAGCACCACATACTATCCTCCAAATCTGGGCAAGTATGACTTCAATTCAGACTCTCCCTGCAGGACCTACATGCACAGCTGAGAGAAGACTGGAGCCCACAGCAGCCTGGGGGGGGGGGGTTCAAGAGATGACCCTGCCAGAAGAGACAATCCTACAGGACAGTATATATAAAAGGATATAAAAGGAAATAAGTTAAAGGCACAGTGTGTAAAATGTAGCAACATTTATTGGTGAAGTTGCATGTTGCAGCTAAATATCCCACACCTTACTCTTCCCTTCCAAATGTGTTGGAGAACCTCTGTAGCCTTCAGTTAGCATCAAAACGCAAAAGATGTTTCATTTGTCCATGTTGGCTACTGTAAAAACACGCTGGTCTAAAATGACTGCCTATATAGAGCTGAGGTCACTCTGCGGTAATGAAAAACAACAGTTCATGCGGTCAGGTGATTGTGCGTTTATAAAAAAATTAAGTACATTTTATATTCTCACACTGAGGGAAATTCACTTGCCTGCAACTCTTTACAAAAAAGTTAATGTAGCTTAGCCTGAAAGCTACCAGGTTCCAACCAGAGTTTAAAAACACACCTGTCACCTCCAATATGTGTTTAATCTTTATCTTTTATCTCTTTGCAGAAATCAAAAAAACAAGCTAATTTGTAGTTGTGTGCAGCGCCGGTTTTGAAAATGTATTAATTTTACACAATAAAGAAAATGTACAGTATATCTACTGTATACCTGCTGCGACATGAGTATGAAAACTGTTGTGTTAATTTCACTAAAGAAGAGACAACATTACCTTTGCATTTGGGTATCAGTGCCAGGTATCGGCCTAAGCAGATATCGTGCATCCCTAGCACACAAAGGACACAAAGCGAGCAAACCTTATTCTGGACTTCACACTCATTTTACCAACAAGCAAGTGGACACATTACCCAGATGAAGAACTATTCTTTTTAAATGTAACTAAACCCTTTAACCATTTTTTTTCCAGGTAAACCAGTGTATATGGGTATCTAGTGAAGTTATTTGCTGATCCGGGTGCAAACCGTCACAGTTTACTGTAAACTATTGGAAATGTGATCAAAATCGGTGTATCTACTGCCTTCTCTGGTCAAACACCAGCTAATGTAATGTATATAATTTGACTATTGGCTATAATATAATATAATATATTGGCTATATAGTGCATGTCCAATAAGCGCAGGGCTTGTTGTCCCGGACTCCTCCCCCCTTTTTTAAACAGTGGTGCCGTTGCCTTCATTGTGAAGCATCTTGTTAGACAGCTGCAACTCTACCAGACGAACCCCTCACCGCTCCCTCACTCAGCTCTCAGCCCCCTTCTTTGGCATTAAATCAGGCATTGGGTGGAGTTATTCTCTAAAGAGGGGGGGTTTACTTACCCTTTAACACTTTTTTTTTAAATCTACCAACTTGCTGCAAGAACCTGCCTCACATCCCTAAAGATACAACCGTGTACTTCAACTGACTGTCCCTCCATGTGTGTTCAGGACGGTGTTAAAGCAGGCAAAGACCTCGAGGTCCAGGGCTTCGGCTGAACTGTAGGCTCTGTATGTGAGCTGCATTTACACTTGGACTGAGAAGAGACTCGTTTGCACTGTGCTGTATGCAGATGATACAGCACAGTGTCACGGAATTGACTGAAATCTGTGAAGCAGTGAGAAGACACACGGTCCACACATGTGTGTGTGTGACTGGAGAGAAGGGACAAACAGACTTCTGTGCTTTAATATTCGCCTTAAGCAGCGTCCGCACTGGCAAACGCTGAAGAGGATATTTATGGACGGGCCTCTCTAGAAACTCTATGTTGCTGAAGACTTTTTAATGACTTTTCTCTCAAAAGATTAGACAAAAATTATTTGCTTCACACGTGTCACTTTGTATTTGGGTGAACATTTATTTTGTACCTCAATTAAGAAATGTCTTGTTGTCTTTTCACTCCTTTATTATAGATGTTAATGCAGAGGCCTCAGACTTGCGGCCTGTGGACCACTTGCGGCCCTCAAATTAATTTCATGCATCCCTCCTCTTAATATCAAGCTATAATGTGTTTAGTTTTATTTACAGACTCCTTTTGCTTTACACATACAGTGCTGTGCATAAGTCTTAGGCCACCACCACCAGCTTTGTTGTTTTTATGTCACTTTTGTGATCATTGGCGTTTCGATTGAAAAGATGTGACTAAAAGTCAGTCTTATACTATCTGATCAACCTGTCAGTGAGTTGAACTTGTGCAACATGTGTATGTAATGCTCCAACATGTCTGGAGTAAACCAGGTATAATAGACCTTTTTCACAGCAGCTATTTGTTGGCATGAAATAGTAGGAGAAACACAGGTTTGACCAATAACATTAGGGTTCCATTCCAGGTTTTAAAGAGCCATGGTTGTGTTATTGTTCGAGTGTAAATGTAGGTCACACTCAATATTTGATATTATAGAAGCATTTCTGTTAAAAAGATGTTATTTTCAAACTGCATATGTGTTTCTCCATATTTTCAGGATGTGTTCCAATAAAGTGATTGAGAAATAATTGTACAGTATGGTCATTGTAGCATTGCTAAAACAACAAATCGTGGTGGCCTAAGACTTATGCACAGCACTGCACATTTATTTATTGTTCCATATCAAAACAGCCACTCTTGTTTTGAAATTTTGAGAAATAACATCACAATTAACATGATATAATTATTGAATATTGTGATACATCTTCAAGCTCATTTCGACCATTCTGACTGAAAAGTTGCTGTTTTTTGTTTTTCTTACCAAAAAATGTTGACGTATTTTCACTTGAGCGCCCCCTCCTGACCAAACTAGAAGCTGAGTGGCCCCCAGGTCCTTCGAGTTTGAGGCCCCTACCAAATACTATGCAGCTGTACTTGCATATTTCAGAGCTTCACAGGAACATGAATGCATTACAGATGTATGCAATGCAAAATCGACTTTCAATAAGGTAAAGAAGGTAACTTGACGTAAAAAGACATTCAAGCTTACTTCAAGCTATAATTATCAATAGCAAGTGAAAACAGTGGTTTGCATGAAGTTCTAAGGTATAAGTGCTTAATAAAAAGTAAGACTAAACATTTCCCACATGAAAGAAGTGTTCTAGCCTAACAACATTAGCATGGCATAGAACTTATTCATAGAACAAGAAAAATAAAATCAACTTAATTGCTTATTGTTTATTTAATTAATGTGTCTGGCTTATTTAGTTGGGCTGTTTTTGCAGTGAAGACATACTTATATTCAGCATAATCAAGAAAAGGAAGACTCATTTAAAGTAGGACAGAATTTCCTTGCTGGTAATAAGCATGAGAGTTTTTCTTCATTTTAAGGCATATTACAGTATGTAAGTGGCTATTTAGAAAGTAGTGTAAAATATTACATCTGAGCAAAAATGGCTTACTCCATTTGCAAACTCGAAATTTAAATCAATTCTGGAATATTTGGCCTATTTAGTGAAGGTATACATACAAGAAACACAAGACTCATTTTAAGTAAACATGTCTTACGTGACAGAATTCCTTCGCTTATGATAGAACTTTCTTACGTTTCTTACAATTTTTTTTTTTTTCTAATTTTTTGGGCTGTTTTTCCTCATTTCCACATGGCACATCACAGTCTGAAAGTTGCAAAATTTGCACGTTAGTTTTAAATATTGTAGCCGCGATAAGCTTATCCCATTGGCAGGTTGTTTATCTTAAATAAATAATTAAAAAAAAAACAAAAACAAAGCATAAACCAATTTAATAATGAGTGCCTTATTTCTAATAGGGGTGTCTTTGTGGTATAAAATTGTCCCTGCAGAAACAGTCCCACTAGGAATGAACCAAATATTCTAAATTATGGTTTGAGCACATTTAGCTTGGCTAGAATTCTTAAAACTAGCATGGAAATCTAGCAACTTTCAGAAAACAAGATGAAACTGGCCAAGAATTTAATTCTAACTAAGCAAACTAAGCTTGGGTGGTATACCATGTCTTAAAATTATAACATATTTGGAAAACAGTTTAATAAAATACACTTTCTACCACATTAAGAGAGCAGGCTCTTCTTACTCTTCTTAAATAATACAAGAAAATTAATTGGGATTTCATGCACATTATTGTTTCAGCTTGTTACTGGTAGTTAAAGCTTAACGTAAGCTGTACATTTGGAGATTTCTATCTCAAAATTATTCTTCTAGTGCAACATTTGCTTGCCAAGATTATTTTTGTTTTTCTCAAAAAAGAACAATTTCGCAATAATTTGGCTGTTTTTTTTATGTTCTTGGAAACCTTCTTTGCAGTGTAATAAGCGGTTCGAACGACTCTACGTCTTGCTTTTTACAGTGTACTGTTAGGAGTGGAAAATAATGGCTGTCTGGAATGTACAACAAAACAAAACATAAGTTTGAAAATTTTCTCTTAAAAAATTGCAAGAAATCAAAGAAAAGCAAGGCATCATTTAATTTCATGGACTGTAACTACAATATTTTGATAGATACAGTTAATAGTGAGCAAATATTGAAAAAAAAAAACAAAAAAACATGTACACAAATATAACTTCAATGTTTTCATAGGACTGTGTGTATTTTGTCCCAGTTTCCTCTCATGTGTCAAAAACCCAGGCACATATTGAATGGTCAGGATTGGAGGGCTCTTGCAACAAACACTGGATTATGTGTGGATTATGTGTCACATGGTACCTGTAAAAGAAGGTTTAATTGGTCAGAGATTGTTTTAAAAACATGTTATTCATACATTTAGCATTTTCACAATTATTTTTTGGACTTGCGTGTTGAAATTACACTTATGTAAAGTTAGTGTGTTGCAAAAAAAAAAAATTTATTGGCATTTTCAAAATAAACTTCATCACAATAGTAGTTAATTTCGAAAGAAATCGACACAGTTTTGCTTTAAATATTGTTTAAATATACACCATGTCGGTTTATTGTTATGTTCCCTGACAGTTCTGTTCATATCTGTTCTTAAATGTAAATACCATGAAATTAAATGAACTGTGGTGTTTTTCACCTTGTGTAGTTTATGTAGCATGAATCAAACAGCTATGAGGATGTTTGGCTGTATGTATTAACTGTACTGATACAGTTTCTATGTTATGTGGCCCAGACAATGAAAACCTGTTTTCTCTCTCTCTGATCTAAATCCAGTTTCACAGCTTCCCATCAGTTACAGTTTACATACGTGGACTGAGCACTGCCTTTTGAACACTGTCAACATTTGTTATGCTATATTTTACGCTATATTTTATAAGATATACACTGTTGGAAAAAAAAAAAAATAAAGTTCAATAAATATGTTTCAGTGCATTTTGGTGTATTTTCATTCCGGAGGCTTAACTTATATCAATAACATACTGGTCATGGTTTGTACTGTATGGAAGCATGTTGCTGCCACACAAAATAAAAACAGATCAGTATCACGTCATAACGTGATAAGTCTATTTTAAAAATAATATACACTACCGTTCAAAAGTAGCTTAGAAATGTCCTTATTTTTGAAAGAAAAGCATTAAACTAATCAGAAATACACTCTATACATTGTTAATGTGGTAAATGACTATTCCAGCTGCAAACGTCTGGTTTTTAATGCAATATCTACATAGGTGTATAGAGGCCCATTTCCAGCAACCATCACTCCAGTGTTCTAATGGTACATTGTGTTTGCTAATTGCGTTAGAAGGCTAATGGATGATGATAGAAAACCCTTGTGCAATGATGTTAGCACAGCTGAAAACAGTTTAGCTGCTTAGAGAAGCTATAAAAGTGACCTTCCTTTGAGCTAGTCGAGTATCTGGAGCATCACATTTGTGGGTTCCATCTAACCTCGTCAATGTCTTGACTATATTTTCTATTCATTTTGCAACTCATTTGATAAATAAAAGTGTGAGTTTCCATGGAGAACACAAAATTGTTTCACTTTATAACATGATTATTACTGTTAGAACGATGTACGTTTCATTTTATTACGATAGGTTTATTGTTCTAACAATATACCTGTCATGTTATAATGCGATAGTTTATTGTTAGAATAATACAAAGGTGCGCATTTTTGATGTAGTCTAGGTGATGAAGCTTGGATTCTTGGAGATTTCCCTGATGGTCCAGCTGACCAATGAGAAGTGATGCTTCAAAATCCTTCTTAGTGTCTGCATAATTATCACAATTTCATCGTCCCTAATAACTGCAAATTCCCACCATGTATCAACAAAAGCATGCAGCAAAACTTAATCAAAACATGCAAATGAGCCATATTCCTCAATTCATCCGTCATCTCCAGCCAAGGTGCTTCCTATAAATACCTGTTGTTTTAACAATTTATTATTCTAAAAAAAATCATGTTATACTGTTCTAACAACAAACTATCGTTATAACGTGAAACATATATTGTTGTGACAATGAACTTCTCACGTAGTAACATGAAAGGTATATTGTTCTAACAAAGTGATAACGTAGAGCATACGTTGTTCTGACAATGAATCTATCACGTAACAACATGAAAGGTATATTGTTCTCAAAAATGAATTATCTCGTTAGAATGTGAAACCTATTGTTCTGACACAGAACTTATCACATAATAACATGAAACATGTATTGTTATATTGTTCTAACAAAGTGATAACGTAGAGCAAACGTTGTTCTGACAATGAATTTATCACGTAACAACATGAAAGATATATTGTTTTTAAAAAATGAATTATCTCGTTAGAATGTGAAACCTATTGTTCTGACACAGAACTTATCACATAATAACATGAAACATGTATTGTTATATTGTTCTAACAAAGTGATAACGTAGAGCAAACGTTGTTCTGACAATGAATCTATCGCGTAACAACATGAAAGGTATATTGTTCTCAAAAATGAATTATCTCGTTAGAATGTGAAACCTATTGTTCTGACACAGAACTTATCACATAATAACATGAAACATGTATTGTTATATTGTTCTAACAAAGTGATAACGTAGAGCAAACGTTGTTCTGACAATTAATTTATCACGTAACGTGACACAAATTGTTCTCAAAAATGAATTATCTCGTGGGAATGTGAAACCTATTGTTCTGACAATGAACTTATCACATGGAAGGTATCATGTTCCAACAATGAACTACCATGTTATTATGTGAAACTCATATTGTTTTAACAGTAAACCTATTACTTTATAACTTGACACAGATCTGTTTTTATTTTGCCGGTGCATCATCAATGCGCTTCCGCAGCTTTGTGATTTGGGTCACGATAGTTCTTTAAGTGGGAACGTTTGGGAAACACTGGACTAGAGTGAATTTCAACATACAGAAATTATTCGATTAAACTGCTTATGTAACGATTGGGTCTAATAATAAAAAGGGTTTAAAGGACCAGTAGGCAGAGGCAGAAGTAAAAAAAAAAAAGGAGGAACATGATTTATTTACAAAAAATACAACAAAAAGGTGAGCCAGGTACTGGAGAATGTGGGGCTAACAAATGAAAAGGGGGAAGACAAAGAAGGGTGCTGAGACTGGCTGGCTGGCAAGGCAGGACTCAGGAGGGAAAAACCGGAACTAGGAAAAGGAGAACAAAATGCAGTTAGGGGAGCAAACATAAAAACTAGTGTTAACAGCAACAATGTTCAGTGAGCAAACGACGTGACACAGGTTACCCATGTACCAAGTGAGACGCGCTGACACCAGGAAGCAGGAAGCCAAGGTATAAATAGGGAGGAGCTGACGAGTTGACCAGGAGCAGCTGTGGTGATCAGTCTCCCTGCCTCACCTGCCAGGCAGCCGTCTGAAACGAAAAAACACTACACTTCCCCAGGAAACACAAGAACACAAAAAAATAAAACGGGAACTAAAGGAAAAAAGGCCGAGGCAACTCAAGCCAGACATGGAACTAACTAACACAACTGCTGAGACAAAGGATAGGACTACAGTGTTTGTTTAGCAACTGTGTACTTTCTGTTTTGCAGTGTCACACTGTCACTTTTGGCTCCAACCAGCCATTAGTTCTGATGAAAAGAGGATCAAAATGAGGATCGTCACGGCCAAGGAAAGGAGACGGCAGACTGGCAAAGGCACATGGGGCTCACCTGCCGGGGCCCTGCAGACTTATAAACTAATAAACTAATAAAACATATATAAATAACTAATAAAACAATACTGTATATGTGTGTGTGTGTGCTCTCGTATTTTTTAACCGTGTTAGGACCTTTTCTGTCATAAACACTGAGCTTGACAGGATCAGTAGTCCCCATGAAGACCAAAACCTGGTCCTAAACGTTTAGAGCCAATGCTATTTGAAGCAGCGTATTTCATATATTTCAGTGTAATTGCATTGTAACAGCCAGTAGCTTTTTTTTTTTTTTTAAAGTGATACATACATTTTTGATGCTTTTGATTATAAATATTCCAAGTAATTTATTCAATCACTTAATCCTATAGAATCTAAAGAATGTCAGAAAATAGTGATGGCCCCAGTTGGTTTGAGTCCAAAGTAAGAAATCTGTCATAAATTTAAAATTTTTCTTTGCAATATTTTTATTTGAAATAACTTAATACCCTGCTCAATAAATTTGAAAATGTTCAACACCAGTACATATATTATGTAGTAAATGTTGTATAATTACAATTAATATCATTTTAGACTTCTGTCATACCCTCTGGTTGTGAAAATGTATACTTAAGAGCATCTGATTCTTTTTTCCCCCCTTGTCCCTTTATTTTGACAATGATGACATCTGCTGGCAAAAGAAGAGATCACATACATTTTCTTCATTACTACAGTGCACTAATACAAATCACTGTTAATGTACGACAGAAATATTGTGTAACATACTATTGGTTAGTGTTTTTTTTTTTCTTTAATACCAAAATGATGATGATGATAACAAATGATGGTGTAATTTAATTACTGCTACTAATAAAATATTAATAATAATAATTCTAATGAAATAAAAATAATTCTAATAATTTTACCACTTAACTTATCTCCCCTTTGAGTGGTGTGTTTAATTAGAGTTTGTAGAAATCTTTATGTTTGATACTGAATATACCTGTACTTTATTTCTGAAGATATTGTTCTTTTTTGTGTGTGACATATTTTTCCGACGTGCAGTTTCTGTCCATTGGTCGGAGTTTGCTCACCTGCGTACAAGTGTCTGTGTGTGTGTGTGTGTGTGTGTGCACACATCAGGGCCGAACTCTGGCATGTGTGATACAGAGTGCAGAGAAATGGCATGCCTTTGTTTAAATACAATGAACAACATAAGTATCCAACAGAACTGAAGAAGCCTCAGATGAGAGGCGAAACGTCTTCAAGAATTTCAACTAAGTCCAGTTGCCTTTTTTTTTTTTTTTACTACACTTTTGGATACCATGACCTGGATGACTGAAAATCTTCCCAGACAAACAACATAAGGTTACTTAGTTTGTTTAATAAAAGGACAAGGTATAGACCTGTTTTATAGAAAAGGTTACCTTCAATTAAACAAAATTAACTTGTAACAAACTTGCTATAGCCAGGCTTAATTCCTGCAGTACAAGGGTCACATTTCCTTTGCTATAAATAGAGGAGGCCCTGGAGTATCTGGGGCAGGCAAAGTATTTCTCTACTGTCCACCTCATGTCCACATACTGACAGGTACAAGTTGCAGAGAAGGACAGACATAAGACAACATTTATTACTCCCATGGGGTTGTGCGAGGTGAATAGAATGCCGCGTTGCTTGCAGAATGCCCCATCCACGTTTCAAAGACTGACCTGCTGCTTTGGTGACCTCAACTTTCCTCATCTCCTGATCTTTCTAGATGACCTCATAATGTTTTCCAAAAACTTTGAGGAGCATCTGGACCTTTCCTAGTGTCAACTGGTGAGGCAAGAGGTGCAGTATTGGGTCACTTAGTGCCTGACCCAGTGTCTGTCTTAGTGTCGGACCCAGAGAAGATCAGCAGGGTCAAGGACTGGGTGAAACCCACCAACCGCAAGGAAGCGCTGTAGAACTATTCCACCTAATCTGCTCCACTTTACCGCATCACCAGTAGTGACTCCAGAAGAAGAAAAGAGGGGGAAAGAAAAATGCAGGTACAGACCCAACTTTCAAGGCATTTCAGTCCTTGAAAGGCAAACTGATGACTGCACCAGTACTGGGTCACCCAGATTATAGCCTGCCCCTTTCCCTCCAGACGGGAGAGAAACTTGCTGACGCCCTGGCACAGGTGCAGGATGGAGAGTCATACACTACGCCAGTAGAGGTTTGAGCCTGCACACAAACTAGAATTCCTCACACTAAAGTGGGGAAGTGATAAATACATTTTATGACCAAGGTGCAAATTCACGGTCCAGACAGAATAACCCCCTCATGACTACAGCAAAGCTGGATGCTACAGGCCAGTGGTGGGTGTCATAGCTGTCAGTGTTATGATTTGACTTTCAGTAGTGAAGGGGAAAGTGTACATAAATCAAATGCCGATAAACAGAAGTGTGAGGGGACACATGCCTGCACCAAACACCCCCTGAGTGGGACAGCTGCTGAACCCGAGGTGGCTTAAGCCCAGCCAGCCCCCAGGGATATAGGTATGGATGGAGTCACTCCCAGGCATGACAACCCAGGAGATCAATGCTGTGTGGAAAGAGGATCTAGTCATCGGTACCATCTTGCACTTTAAAAGCTGGAACCAAAACCATGTCGCAGCGAGGGAGTTGAAGGTGGGAAGGAGTGCCGTCTCTTAAAAAAATGGAGGAGGTTATTGATAAGAAATGGTATCAAGTATCGATTCATCCAAGACGGTCAGAGAGGGGCAGTACGGCAACTAGTGTTAGTAGAGAAGCTCCACACATCAGTCAAGATTGCCCTCCTTCGTGACTCAGGGCACTTGAGAGGACGTTGCAGATGGTAAGAGAAATGTTTAACTGGGCGAAAATGTTCAAGGAAATCAAGGCTTGGTGTGAGCAGTGTGAGTGGTGCAGTCTAAAGAAGACCACTACTACAGGCTTCAGGGATCATCTGATCAGCATTCATATTAGTGCATCCATGGAGCTTGTGTGTGGACTTTTTTTTTTACCCTGACGGGATTTGACCAGTGACCAGAAAAGGTAGATTAACTAAGCCGATTAAATATTTATCTTGCCAATTTATTTCCCTTGGTGGTCTATTTAATTTGATTTTGTAGAAATGTTTATTTTTCTTACACTGAATATTGAAGATACAGTTTTTTTGTGTGGATTAGAGATTAATTTGTTAAAAAGTTTACTTTCCATTGCCCCACAGGGTTCTAGAGGCAGCAGCCACGTTGGATGAAAGCCCAAGCAGACTTTGAAATGAATTCTCCGGTGAGGTCTTGATCATAATCCCAGTTGCTGCATCTGGTGCCTCCTTTCTCTCTACAGAACACCCCTCCATCAATATAACATCAACATTCACACAGAGTCTATGGGAGGTGTAACGGGACTGGTAGTACAGTACTGTGCATAAGTCTTAGGCCACCATTAGATTTGTTGTTTTTGCCATGCTATAATGACCATACTGTACAATTATTTCTCAATCACTTTACTGGAACATATCCGGAAAATATGGAGAAACACATATGCAGTTTGAAAATAACATCTTTTTCAACAAAAATGCTTCTATAATATCAAATATTCAGTGTGACCTACATTTACATTTGAACAATAACACAACCATGGCTCTTTAAAACCTGGAATGGAACCCTAATGTTATTGGTCAAACCTGTGTTTCTCCTACTATTTCATGCCAACAAATAGCTGCTGTGAAAAAGGTCTATTATACCTGGTTTACTCCAGACATGTTGGAGCATTACATACACATGTTGCACAAGTTCAACTCACTGACAGGTTGATCATATAGTGTCCAGATTTTTACCAAACTAATTGCAGGGCTTGGTAAACTCCCCTCTGGAAGGGTTATCAGAACAAGTACGGCGGATACAACTCAAGTCCTTTTTCCACGTTTATTGCACACACACACACACACACACACGCACGCTTAGTTGGACTTTCGGTTAGGTTGTAAACCTGTATTACAAACACCAAACAAAACCTAGGATTAACCAATGATTTTATTCATGTGACTTTGAATTTCCAGCGGTACTAGCTTACGCTCGCTCGCCGACGAGGCGTACCACTCCTGATGATTATTCTAGCACAATGGGTCCATAGGATCAGTCACAGATGCTTTTTTTTGAAGAACTGTGCGTTACAGATCAGGAAACTATACTTAATAGGCTTCAAAGTAAGATGAAAGTTATGAAAGATATTAAAGCCGACACAGGAATCAACTTTCTGTGTCTGCATATAGTATAAGACTGACTTTTAGTCACATCTTTTCAATCTAAACGCCAGTGATCAATGAAAAGTGACATAAAAACAACAAAGCTGTTGGTGGCCTAAGACTTATGCACAGCGCTGTAGATGTGGGGGTTATGCTAACAATGGCATTTGTGTCTATGGCTATTTACAACTTCTTCTTGTCCGTTTAAATCAGTAACATTAGCATAGTGTCTTTGTTGATAGTTTCCTGTTGTGCTTCAACATGTTTTACAGCTGGTGCCCTTTTAAGACAGCGCCCTCCTCTAAGTTCCAAAATGGTTACGTCCATTCTTCGGGCGGCGTCGCACCTGCTTGAGAGTGACACGCGCGCGCCCCCGCCGCGTGCATGACAGATGTTGTCGCGCGCGCTGCAGCACCGGCACCGGCAGCAGAAGCGGCACCGGCAGCTCTGTGCGTTTCTGAGCCGAGGAAGTAGCACAGTGAACGGCGCTCATGTTCCGCTGTGAGGCGTGAAGCTGGAGCACGCACCCCGGAACCCGCCTCCCCTCCGCTGGGCTGGACCCGAGCAGCCAGCGCTCTGGACCGATGTCCTGGCGGAAATGTCCCGACACATCTACATACGGAACAAGATAGGCGAGGGCATCCAGGCGCCCATCTTCCATGTGAGTCATCCCTGTTTGTTTTACACTTAAAATGAAGAAGAAGAAGAAGAAGAAAAAGTAAAATAAAAACATAAATAAATAAAAAATATTGTTTCACAAGTGAGCTTAGTCAGGAACTTTACATTTATTTATGTATGCTTTTATTGTGAAAAAATATTTTTTATCAGTTGCATTAGTATTTCATTCATTTTAAGAAGCAACAGAGATAAAAAAAAACTTATAATTAGAACAAAAACAAATGACAGAAATTAACGAAGAGAAAAGTGAATAAATACCAATAAATCACTAAATAAAACAAGTTAAAGAATAGGATAGGATTAAAATTAAGAGCTAACAGATATAAATTCATTTATAAGGCAGATTCAAAAATATAACAAAAAAAATGGTATAAATAAACTTAATTGTACAGAAACAGAGCCCTGTGATTGAGTGTAAGATGGAAAGTACATAATTAACGCTTAAACCTGTAGTTTTTTTACGTCTCTGTCTTTTAATGCTGCGTATATATACGTATTTACTTGTACATTTTACATTTTAATGAAAAATAATTTTAAAAATAGTCCTTATTGTATTGCTAAAAGAAATCTGATGTTTGCTCAAGACTTTTGGACAGTATTATAAAAGATTGTTGAATTACGATAAAAGTACATTTCATCATTTAATCAAATCATTTAATCATTTTGGGTGTTTTTTTTTTTTTGTTTTTTTTTAAATTAAAACAACTTTACTAATTTTTCAGCTCCTTAAATGGTTTCTTGGTTCTTTGTCCCATATCACACCACTAAAACAGATTTTTGTTTGTGGACAAAACAAGACAATTTTTAACATGTGGACATTTTATTAACCAAACGACTAACTAAACTGTCGAAAATAATCGACAGATTAGTTGGTTATGAAAATAATTCTTAGTTGCAGCCCTGAATGCAAACATATGATCGAACTGCCATATTGTGACCTTATTGTTCTACTTTGACTTTCTCCACCATGTTCTTTATTCATGCATCTATTAACATGTTACTGTAGTACTTTAGTAAACACGTTAATGAGTAAATACGTATACAGCATCCATCTTCTTTTCAGTGCTGTGTAAATAGGACAATAAGAGTTTGTTACTTTGACTGATATTGTATTAAATATCAAAAAAAAGTCGATTAAACTGCGGTGACTTTCTCCTTCAGTATCTCCCCTCACCTTGCTTTTGGTCTGCATCGATAGACAAAGACAATGGCCCAGATTAATGACCCCGTTTTCATGAATTCAGGGAAGTAGGTTCGGACTTTTTAACTGTGACATTGTCGTTACCACTGGAGGCCTGAACAAAAATGGGGCAAGTCACTGGCAGATAATTAATTCAGCTCCCTGGAGATGATCGCTGCTGATATATTTGGACTTTTGGAAGAGGAAGAGAGAGAGAAAATTGGGTGATATGGAAAAAAGAAAATGTATGCAAGGGCGCAGGAGGGTGGGCAGAAAAGGTTCATAGGCTGACTCAGAACTTAATGCCTGAGCAGTGAAACACGGCATGCATTCAATTCAACCTTTCATGATACAAACGCCATTGTTTCCTTCCAGATAAAACCCACATTTGATAGTTAATTAGTGGACACTTTGTGATCAAAATTTGGCATAAAGTCTGTCAATGTTCACTGTTCAACGCTCTAACTCATACAAATGTTCATAAATGCACATCACTAGGTCGAGTTTGTTTTATTTTGCAGACACAAATTAACAAGTGCGACCATAGTCTTGTTTGAAAAAATACACAGTATATTCTACTTTTTGACATTACACAGTACTCTGTGTTTACTCTGTCATTTCACTGTTTTAATTAATCGTTATCTTTTGTTTGAGTTACCATGCATGAAGTCCAGTTCTTTTTCCTGGTTTGGCCCATGGATGTGTTTGAGGCTGGAGCCTGGCTAAATACAGAGGCCCTGGAAATTGGACCAAACCAACAACTGACAAGCAAGGGGGGGGGGGGGGGGGGGGGGGGGGGGGGGGGGGGGGGGGGGGGGGGATTTATTATATTTGTGTGTTTAGTTTCCCCTCTTGGTTTAAAATGGTCTGATCCGCCAGTACATATGGTCCCCTCTGTCTCATTGGGTCAGGTCAGGTTGTTGAGTTAGTTCTGTTGGCAATATTTTTTTGAGTACCGTTTTATTAAGTTGACCTCTTTTATTGGGCCCCGATTTCTACTAATTTGCATTTTTAATTTGTACCTTTGAGACGTACAGAAAATGTAAAATTGTTACTTTTTTCAACATTCTTGGTCCATGACATACACATAAACACACTCGACTGCACCTCACTCTCTCGCTGGAGCACTCACTCATGCTCGTGCATATAAAAACACTCTTGTATACTATGAAATGGTTGAAGTTTTGCAAAATACCATTTTTGGACATACCAGCCGGCACTAGTCTGAAAAGATTAAAGCCTAATTTGTGCTCCATGAAATTCCACTGCTGTTGTGAAAACTCAGGGAAACTAAATCTAGGTTCAAAACATTTTATTGACATGTGAATAAAATGTATTACAATGGGAATGGTGTGCGAAGGTCTCTCTGAGATCATTTCCTTTTCATTATGGTTAAAAGGCTTGTTCTTGAATTATTCATCATTAAGGCAGAACAAACAGCCTATTGTACCTTTTTAATACATTATTTAAAATCTGGTGAACGTCCAAAGTCGTAATTAGGGCTGGGCAAGATATATACTGTATATTACATTGACTTCTCCTCGTTTTAAAGGCTGTTGCATTGATAATCATCATATTCATTAAATTGAATACATTTCTGAAAAAAAAAAATAAAGATTTCAAATTAAATATGATTTATTGATTGAATAATACACGGAGTCAACAAAAGTATATTTAAAAAAGACACTTACTGACGCTTTTTAATTTTAAGCCAGATTATTTGTATTCTAGCAGAATTTGACCATATTTACAATTCTGCTCATAAGTTGACATTTCCTGATATAATTTGTGAATTTTTGGCCATTTTCCAGAGAATATGAATGCTAATAAAGAAACCTTTCTTTCACTCATGGTTGGCGGTTTGCTGAAGCCATTTATTATCAGTGTTTCCCCTTTTTAAATCATAATGACAACAGAAACTACCCAAATAACCCCGATGAAAGGTTTACATGCCTTGTTTGATGTTCTGGCCCGGTAACAGCTAACACACAGGTTTAAATGGCTACTAACGGGAACCATCCTCATCTGTGATCTGTTTGTTTGTAAATCAGTGTGTGCACAAAAGTGAGTGACTGGGCTCCTGACAGAACCCTGCAGGTTTCCTCCAGTGCTGCACTGACCTTACTGGATTCAATGGGGAAAAGCGAAAGAATTGTCCAGAGATCTGCGGGAGAAGGTAGTTAAACTTTACAGAAAAGGAAAAGGACATTAAAAGATATCCAAGAATTGACAAAGGCAATCAGCAGCGTATGACGCACACAGATCACAGGGGAGGATGGTAGTTTAGTAGTTTAGTAGCCTTTTAAACTGTATGTTAACTATCAGGCCAAAACCTCGTAAACTTTTGTTAATGGTCATTTAGGTAGTTTCTGTTGTTAAAGCAAACACAATTGTTTGATGAAAAATGGCTTCACCCAACCACTAACCACGAATGAAAGAAAAGGGTTTGTATTATAATTCATATTCTCTGAATAATAATTAAAAAAAAAAGACAAGTTCTACCAGGGTTTATAAACTTAGGAGCACAACTGTATAGTCAAGTAACTATCCTTCATTTAACATTAAAAATGCCACAGAAATAAGTCAGGTATTATCTGAAAAGAACGGTAACTGTATTCTAAGCATGTAATGCAGACCATGATCATTCGATATTTTATTGGCACTGCCCTTTGAGAAGTGCAAACATCTCAAAAACTTCTCATGAACCCGGAGAAACAAACTGTGTGTAGCTTGGCATCATATATCGTATATGGCGTATAGCCTGAACATGTTATATATTATTTAGAAGCCATGTCGCACAGCCATAGTAGTGATCCTAACACCATCTCTTGTCATGTGTAATTACGCTTTAGCAATTATTTCGCTTCCATGTCACCCAACAGACAAATACTGTATGAGGAATGTTCCTGAACAAGAAGGTTTATTGTTCAGGAACACACATTGTTCAGGAACACACATTTACTGTTTATTTTCCTGCTGATGTTGTGTTCTCGTACAGGTGAACAGAGGGACGTACTCGAGGAGGAGCCGCCTCAAACGGTCTGATGGCAGCACCACCTCCACCAGCTTCATCCTCAGACAGGTAGACACTGAGTTGAAACTGATTCCCTCACCTTCAGGAGGTGTGGTGTGTTGTATTTGCCAGCAGGGGGCAGTAATTTACTTTAATTCTATTGAAAAAAAAGCATGCGTGCCCTGTCAAATGGCATATCATGTATTACACATTTGCTGAAAAGTTACATATTAATGTGCCTTTTAATTTTTTTTTTTTAAATTTTAATTAAAAACCCTTAAGGTAGAGGTCTTAAATGCTTAGGCCCTCAGCCAATTTCTTACAGTCCTCCACTGAATATCACCTTATAATTAGTTATTTCGATCCTTTTTTTAAATAGACTAATTTTGCAACACTTTATGAGGCTCCTTTCCACCATAGGAACTTTTCTCTAATTAAAAAACCTCAGTGCGTTTCCACCGAAATTATCTGGGCAAATATTAACCTGGTAAACGATTTACCCGGGTAAAAATTCCCTGGTTAGTACTCTAACCAGGGAATTTTTCAGATTACCAGGAACTTTGGAGGGGCAGCACTGTGTCGAACACATAGTTGATGCTATGTTCAGCGAATATTCAGACCCTCTGGCGACTATTTTTCAAAAAACAAAAGCGACTAGCGACAAATCTAGTGTCTTTTTCTTTTGGAGACACTGACGTGAAAGCATGTATCGTTCTAAAGGTCTGATGATGATTCCGATGTGACGCAGGCTCTCTCAAATTATCTCTCGAGGAGGAGGGGGGAAAAAATGTCACGTTTGTCTGCGAGCAGAGCAGGTTTCACACACGCACACGCTGTCGTGTTGTCGTCTCTGGCTGATGCAGCTCACAGCGATGTCGGTAAAAGCTACTTTGAAGCTTGAATTTGGCTCCCACCGTGTCACCTTTACAGTACCCCTCCACATGTCCGTGACATGAAACGGCTTTTGAGAAACAAAAACAATGAAGCAACACTCAAGAACTTTGTGAGGCGGTGGAAACACAAACCACACAGATTACCAGGAACTTATTTACCTGGGTAAATTCAGTTTCTGTTAGTAAAAGTTCCTGGTTTCTCCCATTTTTCCTCTGTACAAGGGTTTTTTTGGTCTAAGGGTGTCACTTGCTGTACAGACTGGGGGGAATTGTGTTTGTGATGTTGAGCTATATAAATAAAACTGACTTGATTTGACTTAAGTGGCCCCCCAGGTCATTTGAGTTTGAGGCCACTGCCTTAAGAGAACCCTTGAAACATTAAAACTCTCTTCATTTAATATTAATATCTGTTGTGGGACTTAATTAATCTCATTCAATATTACTATGGATTATATTACGGATCATGGACAGAGTTTCATTTCAGACCAGCGGCTCTCATGCAGACCCTGCCTGGGAATGACATACGCACACAATTAACTATTGAAACTGTGGTTGAACGGAATAATTTTAAAAATATAGAGACATAAACTAAGGTGGGTCCTGTAATTAGCTTCACAGGGGTCTTCAATCTTGTCATTGGTCAGTCCGCCTATTTAAAGGGGGAAAAGTAGTCACTGGGCTGTTTGGTATCATGGTGTGTACCACACTGAACATGGACCAGAGAAAGCTAAGGAGAGAATTGTCTCAGTTTAAAGTGTACAGTAAAGGTAAAGTCTATAGGACCATCTCCAAGCAGCTTGATGTTTCTGTGACTACAGTTGCACATATTATTCAGAAGTTTAAGGGCCACCAGACTGTAGCCAACTTCCCTGGACATGGCCACGAGAGGACAATTCATGACAAATTGAAAAGACGGATAATCCGAATGGTAACCAAAGAGTCCAGAACAACTTCCAAAGAGATGAGAGGTGAACTCCAAGGTCAAGGTACATCAGTGTCAGATCGCCCCATCCGTCGTTGTTTGACCCAAAGTGAACGACAGAGACGCCACTGTTAAAAACAAATCATAAAAAAGCGAAACTATCGATTTACAGACGCGAAAAATGAAGCACACTGTACAAAGAAAAGAACAGTGTAGCTACTGTGAAACATGGAGGAGGCTCGGTGATGTTCAGGGGCTACAAATGTGCTGCCCAGTGTCAGAAAGCTTGGTCTCAGTCACAGGCCATTGGTCCTCCAGCTAAGAACAAAACATTGGACTATTGTGAAACGGCTTTCTATGAGCCGAAATCCTATGGAACATGTGTGGAAGAAGCTGAAACCTGCAGTCTGGAGAAGTGACCCTTCAAACCCGAGGCAGCTGCAGCGGTTTGCTCACGAGGAGTGGGCCAAAACACCTGTGGATTAGGCAGGCTGTGCAACAGAATATTAAGTTAAGGGTGCCATCATTTATGTCCAGGCAAGTTTCTGGTTTTTCAAAGCAATTCTGTTGAACCACGATTCAAAAGCAATGTCTGATTTTCAGCTAATATTTCTGTGAATTTGTATGTATTATTACTTTTGTCAGTTTGTCAGTTATTTCAGTGACCATTTGGGTTTTTATTTCTTTAATTATTTAAAAATGATTATCAACGACCAAGTAGCAAAGAGCAGCTGTCTGCTTCAGCGGCGTGTCTGCAACATACAGTGTTTATGAGCTGTATGAACTAACTGATGATTCATTTTACTGTGCAGATGAAGATAGCTCTGTTAAGACCAAACTCAGGTCAAAAAAAGTATTGACGTAGGCAGCCACTTTTTTATAAAAATTAAAGTTCACTATTTTTTTTTTTTTTTTTTTTTGAAGAAATGTGAGGAACAGTTATCAATATGCAACTTTTATGGACTGTTTTCGTCATGAATTTAGCTACATTATCTTCAGACAAGAATTTATATATTATGAGATTATCTTCAAATTAAGATCACATTTTTTTTTCACATGTAGAATAGATAGGAAGATATTTTTACGGGATTAACAGTGATCGACAATAATCAGTGAAAGATGATTAAAGATTCATCAGATTTGGCCGTGTTTCTGCACAAGCCGATTCCGAGTTGAAATATGACAAAAACAGACTGATAGTGTCGATATAAGTGTCTCTACCTCCTTGTAATAATTCAGTCCCATAGTGAAGCCCTTCACTCTTATCAAAGAAATGGACATTATGTTAAGTAACCCACAGTGAAACTATTATATTGTACTTCAATTCAGAAATATTAGATTTATAAAAAAATAAAAGACAGATTGCTTCGTACGTGATACTTTTTAATAACCAGGCCCGACCTGCAACTATTGATCAGGTTGATTGTCATTATTTTTCAGGTCTGAGACATCCTCACAGGTTACCTCAATGTAACCATCAACTTGTGATATTGGCAGTTCTGATGAGAGAATCAGAGCTAACAGCCGCAAAAGTGAAGGCAAACTTTGTCTCAGAATGTTGCGTTTTTGACTGAGTCAGCGTCTAAGTATAGTTGTGCAAGAGTTCAGTCTGATATGGTGAAATGTATGAAGCAACAATGCTCGGGATCTGTGGAGCGCAGTGCAAACCTACTACAAAAACATCTTAGACTTGCATTAATAGCATTTAACTAGGAAAACACAGCCAGACATTTATTTTGAAATAGTCACAGGAAAGCAAATCTATCAGTGAGGTTACACAGTCATTTTTTAAACAGCATTTTTCCTCATAAAATATAAACGCTACGCAGGTTGCATTTAGAAATGTGATTTTTTTTTTTTAAATAACCCTTTTTGTGGCTCTTTGCTTGCTTCGTTTAAATGCTTGGCTCACAACATGTTACTGACATGCAGTATTTATATTAGTACCTTGTGTTGTTGTGTACATTAATTACACAATATGAGAGTTCATTACCAACCACAAATTATGTTAATATCTATAATTTTATTTCCTTGAAGTGCGAGAAGCACTTGCTTACCGTTTCTTACAGTGAGACGTTTCGTCACAGAAAATGGAACGAAAATTAAGAGGTGCAGAGAGCAAAATTTGTACTCCACTGTCTAATTTCAAATTATCATTCAATTCATGGATACTACAGAAGACGATTAGGGCCACATTTTTGTTTTTTGTTAACAAAATTTAAAAAACACAGTAAAAAAAAAAAATAAATAACGTTAATCTCAGTTCAGCATTAATCGGAATTCGGACCCTTTTTTTTTTTTGCAGAATTCTGATTAATGTTGAACTCTGAGATTAACGTTATAATTCTGAGTAATGTCAAACAGATTTATCTCAATTTTTTGAGAAAAAAGACAACTCTGAGGTCTCAGATTAAAGTCAGGATACTGATTTTTTTTTTCTAATAATTTCAAGATTATAGTCAGAATTCTGATCGAACTCCAAGATTAAAGTCAGAATTCTGAGATTATAGTCTAGAGTTCTGACTTTACTCACCCTCACTCATTTTCTACCACTTTATAGATTTTGAGAAAAAAGTCAAAATTGTGAGATTAAAGTTTGGAGACTGATATTATATTCATGTATTGATTAATGTCGAACTCTCGTTACCAAAAGTATCTGAATGCCGAGATTAAAGTCAGGATTCTGACTATAATCTAGGATTGCTGACTTGAATGTGAGAATTCTGGCTGTTTTTTAAATTTTGTTTTAAAAATCACATGTGGCACTAATCCTGTTCAGCATTCTGTACGGACCAAACATATGTGCTGTATATGTATGTATGTACACGTTTATCGGAGCCAAATAAAATGTACAGTATCTTTCTGCTCTTAAGAGGATAAATCAGCAGAGCGAGGATCAGATGTGACGAGGAAATGGAGGATGCAGCTCCCCTCACTTACTCCTCCATCCCCCTCCCCCCACTGCCTCCCACACCTAAAAAAAAGAGAAAAAAAAAATCAAGGAGAGCGCTCATCCAAGCTGAGTGGATGATGCAGTCAGCCAATCAGCTCCTTGCACATTGGCTGTGTCATCAGGCTTGGATATTGAGGAAGGATCCACTGCTCTGCTGCTGCCGCTGCCACTGCTGCTGCTTCTCTCGCTGTGTATGTGTGTGGGGGCGTGTGTAGATAGATTTATATATATGTGTATGTGTGTGAGTGAGTGTGTGTGTGTAAGCCTGATGAAATAAAATGCCAGGATTGGGCTACCTCCAGGGAGAGCCTCTCCATCCTATAATGTGAGGAGAGCGGCCGGCAGCACTGTGGGGATCAGGGAGAAGCTGCATCCATCAAGCTACGGGCCTCTGGAGGACCAGGCGTGATCCAACGGGAGGGCAGATTTTAAAAGAAATAAATAAATAAATGAGAAAAATACTCTCTGCTGAGAAGAGAGGCCATTGTCGTCACCCATCCGGTTTTTTTTTTCCCTCTCCGTGAGCCCCCTCCTTCCTCCACTCTTCTTCTTTTTCCTCCCCATTTTTCATTCATTCCTCATTCTTCTAGAGGCTCTCGTTGGAATATCAAACCTCCATGTATGACAATTTGTACCTGCATGGATTTGAAGACTCGGAAGCGGTGAGTGTCGGGATCTGAGTGTGTGTGTTAATCTGCTTTTGTGCCTTGCTGCTGCTGCTGCTGCTGCTGCTGCTGCTGCTGCTGCTGCTGCTGTGTGTTTATATTGATAGAAGTAGCTGTGCACACACACACACGCACACCCACACACGAAAGAGGCCTTTAATGGGTTAGCCAACAGTACACCAAAGCGTGATCATGGGCTGTGCTTGGCTGGGGGGGGGGGGGGGGGGGGGGGGGGGGGGGGGGGGGGGGGGGGTGGGGTCAGTGGGTGTTGGTGAGAATGTGTGTGCGCGTGCATGCACATGAGGCAGGTGTCTTCTGTGAATGTCACACACTGTCTGTGTATCTCTGTCTCGAAACATGCATGTATGTGGCCGCCGTGTGCTGATGCCATCAGGAAACCACCGGAGTCAGGAGGCAACATTTAGTGTGGCCCTCGGCGAGGAGATGGACTGCACTGAGCCCCGATTCAAAGAGGAAGCTGGAACTGTGCTATAATTGCACATTTCTTCCCCCCCCAAAGGCCCACAACACCCAAATCTCGTCACATTTCTACTTCATTCAAACGTGTAGCTGGACATTTGTCGCCCGCATGATGTACAGGCTCTGCCGAGGCTCAGCGAAAAACATGCATCGTGATGTCATTAAGTGCATTCTGATGCTGATGAGTCACATGCCAGAGCTACTCCATTGGATAAAGCTCAAAGCCTCCACACTGACAAGTGTGACTGTGACGCTCACAGTAGCGTTTGTGCCAGTTAAGTTGTAACTGTGAGAGACGGACCAGGAAAATAATGATAGGAAATTGAAACGGAAAAGAGACTATTTTCATAGGTCAACAAAAAAAGAGATATTTGTAAAGATTTTGATATAAATTCCAAAACTATAGTAGGCTTAAATAACCTTGATGGCATCATAATGACCTTATCATGGGTTATTTTGCTGCTCCAGACCAAGTATATTGTGTAAGCTGAATTTGTTGTGTAAAAGCAGTGGGATGACAATCACAAAAGCATGTTTTCTCCTTAATATGAGCATTTTTCTTTTTAAATGAAGTAGTCATTTGAGCTTCCCGAACACATCACTTTGTGATTACATCCAGGGTGCTGAAGTCAGCCCCCCCCCCCCACCGCATCTGCTGGCTTGTAAAAAAAGAAAAAGAAACAGCGAAAAGTGCTTAGGTATGATGACTAGCTTGATTGAGCGTCTTCAGACTAATGGCCTTCCTTAATTGAATCATCATCATTGGCTGATTGTTTCGATCAACACAGCAGAAAGAAGTGCGTCTGGTCCAAAGATGTTGCATTACTCGAAGTGTCTCCGCGCGAAAGGGTGAACTGTCCCGACAGTAATGACAGAGAGGAAATTAGACAAATTAGAAAACGGGGGAGCTTCTATAAGCTGCTTCATGGCCACATTGGTGCAGGTTAAAGTTAAAATAATAATGTGAGATTTTAAATTAAAACCCCAATTTTACTAGTAACTATATTGCTGGATTATAGGATACCTTTAAACGATTATTTTTTTAGTCTTTTTACAACTTTAAACTTGTGTTGTTGATGCTAAAATGTCTAAAATTGTTGCATGTTGTTTCCAGTGAAAGTCACCTCCAAGTACACCACATTCCAGTTGAAAAAATCTGGGGGGAAAAAAAAACACGGACGCAAACACTTCTTTGGCTAGCTTTTGTTAGCCATTATTAGCGCTACCAGTGGATAACAATGCTCTACATGGTATTTTGGCCACACAAAAAGTTTTTTTTTTTCCAAGGCTGCATTCCATTTATAACGGAGCTCTGCAGTGACGTCGCCCCTGAGTTCACCGCGTTCCGTTTGAGAAGTCAGAAATGCAAACAAAATCAGGCTAGCCGCTTGTTTTTTAGCCATTGTTTGCTATTGTTAGCAAACCAGTCGATAGCAGTGCCCAACGTGATATTTTACACGCGCGCAAACAATGTAGCAACATGTTTACGGTTAAAAATAAAAGTACTATGTCTACGACTGATTTGCTGTGGAACAAATAGGACAGAAGTGCTATATTATGGTAAAAGTTGCGGTATTTGTGTGGTAACGGCGATCTTGGAATCACATGTCGGGGGTTGTGTATACAAAAAAAGCCAGATTTAAAAGGTAGGGTCTTGGAAAAAAATATCTTTTTTTTTTATTAATGTATGTATATACGTATCCCAGGAAGTGAACTACAGGAGAGTGGAAATTAAAGTCTTGTGCTGGAAATATTTTACTGTTGGCTTAAAGAAGCAATTTACATTTTACTCTAAATTACAATATACAGTATTTCACTGAAAGAAAATTTAGATAAAAATTCAGAATTTTGTGGATTCTTTTTTTTGTAAATATTAAGCATGATAAAAAAAAGGATCCGATTCCAGCTAAAATCTGTCATCTGTAGAATCTAATCATCTATCCCATGATTAGAGTGTCTCCTGCAGTTGTTATGGTTACAGTCAAACGCACAATTAAGGCTGTTGATTAGTCACAGTATGGTTTAGTTAAAATAAGGACTTTATAACAAAGGGCCATTATTGTCACAGTTACAGTAATAAACACAAGTTATGACTCACAACATTTAATATCAATTTCAATCAAAAGAAACAATTTATGGAAAAGATTTGACAAAAGAAGTAACTTGGAACACCTCAATATCATTGTTGCCATGGCTGCCAGAAGTTGGTAAACAGTAAAATGTAGCCACATTTAATCATAAATAAAATAATTTATATAGAGTGAAAATGCTGTTTTGTATAAATGCTCAGGGTTTGGATGGACTGTCATTTTCCTCAGATGATTTGACAAGACAGGTTAGAGGGCGTTAAAAGGTGTCTTCCTCCTCTTTCTCTAGTGAAATGCAGAATTCCCTAAAAGCGTGACATTGCCTTTGTGTGGTGATGCAGACTACTGACGGCTAAGGAAGTGTTCCTGGCACTCAGCTCCTCTTCACATCATCATCATTTTACCTGCTCCACATTCATACTGCCAAACCATCACTCACGACTTGGCACAGGTCGATGTGAACCAGACACTTGGAAGTGTTTTATAATCTAATGTCACATCTTATCACATCTGTCCCAGGATTTTTGACGTTTGTTGAATGCGGTTTCCATTTTTAACCATGAATCAGGAACAGAGTGTTTTTGTTCATCTACAATGGTCATACTTTAATTATAGGTACTGTACATTGACAGTCCAGTTTGCAATTACTCCAAATGTAGATTTGTTCTGACTGGGAAGTTGAGCATCTTGTGAGTACCTGGGCTTTGGTTTGGAGTTGTTTTCCCATTATTTCAGACATTTACTCACCAAAAACATCTTAAATAAACCAATACTTGAGGCAGATAACACAAGAAGGGGCACCCCTAAACAAGGTATTTTAACTCCATTGCTCATTGTTAATTCAACTCTCTAAATTTACTACAAAATTTTCTTAAAACAAGGAAAATTCAATTTAAGAATATTTGGCTTATTCCTCACGGGGCTGTTTTTGCAGTGTAACAGCTGCATTCATTGTTTTATTCATTATTTATTTATTTATTCCGTTTTTGGCTGGGTGATAGATCTAATCACATAAAAAACGATTGCCATTGTGCGACAAGAGGTACAAAAACAATATAATGTAAGAACTGTGTCTGTTCTGCAGGGCTCAGCTGATTCATATACTAGTAGACCATCAGACTCAGATGTCTCTCTGGAGGAGGAGCGGGAGGTCCAGGCTCAGGTCCAGAGCCAGAGCCCAAGCCAGAGCCAAGGACCCGGACAGAGCCGTCAGGAGAGGGAGCAGCAGGCCGCCATTCAACTGGAGAGAGCCAAGGTAACAACAACCTACTGGGGAAAAAAAAAACACATTTCTTTATTTCACAAAGAAACGTACATACTTTGGTCTGTTGAGTGTTTAGAAATTTTGCTACCAAGGTTTTGGAATACAGTGAAGAAGGAAGGAATTTAGATAAGCTATGTTACAGGAACTGAATATACTTGGCCAACGAGAACAGACAGGCAACATCAAGACAGGCATGTACATGGACTGACCCTGCCTCCAATTCTGAAGATCAGGGTTTCTCATTCCTGGTCCTGAGGACCTCCTAGTCTCTTGAGCTTGGGAACTTGGGGAAGATCATTCCTGAAAATTCCCTAACCTTATTGCTACTCCTGATCTTGAGGCCTGATCTTCTTATCCTTATTGGAGGTATCATGGTCAAGGAGAACAGAGGCAACATCAAGACATCTACTGAATGTAGACGGCTTGATGCGCCGTCCAATTATGTAGGTCAGTCTTGGGGATCAGGGTTTCTCAATTCTGGTCCGGAGGACCTCACTGGTCCTCCTGATCTTCAGCTAAAGGCTGACCATTAATCACCGAATGCCTTTTCATTGATCCTCTAGACCAAACCAGTGGCATTTGCTGTAAGGACCAACGTCAGCTACTGTGGTGCACTGGATGAGGATGTTCCTGTTCCAGCTACTGCCATCTCCTTCGACGCCAAGGATTTCCTCCATATAAAAGAGGTAAGTGCAGAATTTGTGGTCAGACATGACACTTTCTGCATGTCCAGCCACCAAAAGTCCATTTTATTCTCGTATGTTTTTGATCACCCCTTTGACGTTATGCTGCTCAGAAGTTCAACAATGACTGGTGGATCGGTCGGCTAGTGAAGGAGGGCTGCGAGATCGGCTTCATCCCCAGCCCCCTGAAGCTCGAGAACATCCGGCTTCAGCAGGAGCAAAAGAGAGGACGAGTCCAAGGGTAAGTAACAACAGCACATTATAGTTATAGTCATTAAGTTAATAGAAACATAAAAAAATGAGGCATTTTTCTATGTGCAGAGATCAAATCAGATAAAACATTTTTATTTATTTATTTTTTTACTTTGGACATTATTACTTTGGACATAACAAGACCGGTTCACTGTAAGATGTTCGCGAAAAATACCATGTGACCAAAGGGTTTTTTGTACATTATGTCCAGAAAGCTGAGCAACTGCAGGTGTTTGTATCACACTTTATCTTGTGCTTCTAAATGAGCTTCATCTATATATTTGTAAAACTGTGGCCACTCGAGTTTAGAACAGGTACTGCAATCCTGTTTCAAAATAAGAGCCACTGACACTGACTTTTTACTACTTTTTGTGTAAACCTTTTGTCATAATGCTTGGCAATAAAAAAAAAAAAAATCTTACAGTTGTTATTGTTATAAAATAAAACATTTTCATGATACCTTTTATTCTGTTAGTTAAATTAAAAATTGAAATATTTAAAATTACTTTTTATATTATTTTTAGTTTTAGTCATTTCAAAACTGGCATAATAAATTAGTAGGAAGTAACAGGAATTAGTAGTAACAGGAAGTAGTCACACTTTCCACATGTGCACAAATAGTGTTTCTGGTGTAGATTGGGTAATGACAGTCTTATTAGCCTCTTTACTTTGTGTGTGTGTGTGTATTCTTAATAATCCCACTTGACTAGATCCCACTAGAACACTTCAGCATTTCACCAACTGGTTTGAGTTCCGCGGCTTTTTTGTGGCAGTGAGACTGTTGGATAAGGAGAGACGTTTGAAACCCTATTAACCAGGACAACCTTTTCACTGTAGCTTTAAAATTGTGTCTGTCTGTGAGAGACGCTGCTGTCCAGAGTCCAAGAAATGTCTAACATTTAGAGAGAAACTTAATAGTAATGAAAATGATGTTTCAAAAAGATACCGTAGGTGTCTTTCCTCTTTTGTCACATGTTTAGACACATTATTTATACTAGCGATTAGCATTTGATTATTCACTTGATTATAAAAAAGTCAAACTATTACTGTGACTATTCGACATATATTCAAATGATACAAAATCAAATCTTTCTACTGCAATGACTGCCAAATTTAAGGTGTATCTGTTGTCACATGGTGGCGGCAGTAGCAGCAAGGACTAAGTTTGTGGACTTTGTGTGTGTTTACACAAGTGATGCCATTTACGAGCTGCCTTGAATGCATCTTGAAGCCACTGCTCTAAGTTCAACATGCTGTAGATCCCCCAGAAGTGATGAAATTTACCACGGTCTTTGAATGTGTCTCGGTAGCTCAACTCACTGGGAAACTCTGTCAAGGCCTCTCATGCGCTGGACTTTAGAACATTCTAATATTCGATAAATGATACCATTGAATGTTTAAATAAGATTTTTTGGTAGAAATGCCTAATTTATACATTAGTTACACACAGTGCTCTGCGATTGAAACTAGAGAAAGCACCCAAGAGAGTCCAAACCTCTGCCAAGGATTCTCAGTTTCTGAATACAGATCATCACCAACATCTAATAATTTTCCTCCTCGTGCTTTAACCTATATTTGAAGATAATTTAATCGAAATCTTTTTGAGTCTACTTTTTGAGTGATACTCCTCACAGGCAAAACCAGTGACTGTATATTATTCATTCTGACCATTTCCTACTGTAGCAGTTGTTACATAAATTGTTTGAATGTAGTAGATGATCTTATCTGCAATTAACTGGTTTTCAAGAATAACCAGAACCTTTCCTGTTTGCATCAGTTAATGTCTGTAAAGAATTATTTTATTTCCAGGCTGGGTGAGAAAAGAAAGCTTATCTCAATATACTTTTTACATCATTCGATATTGCTATATATATTCTTTAAGGCTGGAGGATATGGCTCATAAATAATATCTGGATATTTTAAGGCCATAGCCTGATATATGAGATACATCGGGATGTAAAGCTGCACACATGTTTCCCTGGGCTTATGAAAATGTTTCTTTTGAGATGTTTGTGCTTCTCAAAGGAGAGTTGCAATACACTAAAATAAAATAAATATCATTTCTATTACATGATCTTAGTCCACTTCAATTCAGTTATTAAATAATCTTAAAAAACAGTTATTACCGTACATTTCAGATAATACCTGGTTTATTTATTTGGCTTTTTAATGTGAAATGAAGGATATTTAATAAAGGATATGTTAGAAACAATGAAATTGACTATAAATGTGGTCAAATTCAGCTACAACACAAATAATTAGGCTTAAAATTAAAGATGTGTTATTAAGTAACTTTTTAATTCATTCATTTATTCAATATAGTAAATATGACGATTATCAGTCCCTTTAAAATCAGGACATCATCACAGATACCTTATCATGATACGATGAAAATCTGACAATATCATGTGTGATGTCGCAATATAGATATAATGTGTATGTATTGCTCAGCCTTTATAAGACAAATGTAACAGACATGTTTCCGTTCTTATAATGAAACGTTTAGAGCAAATTATTTTTGGCTTTTAGGAGCAAGTTTAGTTCCAAATGAAAAATCTAAAATGGAACTCCTGGATTATGATCCTCTTTAACTGATCAGCTCCTTGCCAGGTAGACTAATAGTCTGAAACAGAAAAACATATAGGTAATATGAACTAGAATTATGATTTTTTTATGATTTTTTTTTATGTTTTACACCTTTCTTCTGCAGTGATAGATCATTTTAGGCCATTAAAAGGTTGTCTGTCATTTGCCACATTAATACCACGGTTGTTTCTTTCTTCTTTTTTTTTTATTCCCTCTTGTCTTTTCCAGTAAGTCTGGAGGGAACTCTTCTTCCAGTGTAGAGGATGAGGTATCTGCCTCTATCCGACCGCTCATATCGTCAGCAGGTGAGAGCACCAGACAGAGGGAGAGGGATGTTAACAGCCAGCTTAGAGCCACAACAGCAGAGAGCGAATAAGCGCCTCCAACAACTTCCCATGTTTCTGTGTAGAGCATAAGTTCACTGCCATATAGAGTTGTTTGGTACACTTTCCCATCATCCTCCTCTTCCTCCAGTTGAGGACTGCAGGCGCTCTGAGACTGGAGCTCACCACAGTGTGAACCCAACGTCAAGACTATGAACTCATGTGACATTGTGAATATAACCATAGGACAATAGAAACACTTTTCACATGTTATAAAATGATATTATTATTTTTTGAACTTTAATAGGATTGTGATGAAATTCAGTTTGTGGCCTCCTCGCTGCCTGCAGCTACTGACAACACTGTTACTGTCTTCTCTCCTTCCTACAGGAAAGCAGAAACAGAAAGTGGTAAGTTGGTGACTGGTTGGTAAAACCCGCTTGTTTACCATCTACTAGAATCTTGTTGTTGTTGCTGCCATCATCACATGACAAAAACACATAGTTCTGACACTTTTCTTTGTGCTTCGAGAGAACGTTCCTCATGTCACAACCTGCAGCCCAAAATACTTCAGTCCACTAAAGTATACGTTGTCAAAATCATCACCATTTTTGATGGCAATAGTGTTTTGAGATTTTTTGTTTTAAACTCTAATATACAACCCCCATTCCAAAAAAAAGGTGGACGCTGTGTTAAACGTAAACAAAACAATTGAATGATTTGTACATCTCTTAAATCCATATTTTATTCCAAACATAACATAAACAACACATCAGATGTTGAAATGGAGACATTTTACAATTTCCTAAAAAATATTAGCTCATTTTGAATTTGATGGCAGCGGCACATCTCAAAAAAGTTGGAACAGGACAATATTTACGATTGTGTAGCATCCTCTTTTTCTTTTAACAACTGTCTGTAAATGTCTGGGGATTCTTGTCTGATGCAGGATGTTCGTGTCCTGATCTGCCAAGTGTTTCTTTTGGTGAAAGGTCTAGACTGCAGGCATGCCAGTTCAGCACCCAGACTCATCTCCTGTGATTGTGATTGGGGGTGACACTATTCTACTAATGTTTGATTTTCAATTTTAAGGTCACGGTTAGATTTCTTTCTTTTTTTTTTACCTCTCTTTTAGTGCAGATGGATCTGCCATTTTTAGGCTTAATTGATTTTATGTCATGATAACTCATTTTATTTTTTTTATTTCCATTTTGCGTGTCTACATGAGTGATATAATGTCCATCATTTGTTTGCATTGTGCATACAAAGGCTGTATCGACAAATTTAGATAACTGATTAACCATATGAGTGTAGCAAGAACCGGTCAATTGCAAACTAACAAAGAAGTCATCCAGGGTCCCTGCCATCTAGTGACTCTTTTCTTTAATTGCAGTGTACAGTCTTTGCAGCAGAGAACCACTTAAGCCCCATTTCCTCCAGATCAGGGTCCTTGGGACCACTCTGGAGTGAAACAGCCACAGCGTTTAGCATTGTCTTGCTGAAATATGCAAGGCCTTCCCTGAAAGAGATGTTGTCTAGTTGGGAGCATATGTTGCATATATGTTCTTTTCAACATTGATGGTGCCTTTCCAGATGTGTAAGCTGCCCATGTCATAGGCAATAATGCAACCCCATACCATCAGAGATGCAGGCTTTTGAACTGTCCGCTGACAACAAGCTGGATGGTCCCTCTCCTCTTTAGTCTTCAGAACACAGCGTCAGTGGTTTAATTTCAAATTTTGATTCATCTGACACCAGAACAGATTTCCATTTTGCCTCAGACCATTTTAAATGAGCTTTGGCCCAGAGAAGACTTCTCTGGGCTTCTTCTTTGTACGATACAGCTTACTCATTGTGGATTAGATGGTAAACTGTGTTAACAGACAGTGATTTCTGGAAGTGTTCTGAGCCCATGCAGTGATTTCCAGTAGAGTCTGTAGCTGTTTTATAATAATATTAATAGCTGTTTTTAATGCAGTGCCGTGTCAGGGCCCAAAGATCACGAGCATCCACTTTTGACCTTCGGCCTTGTTCCTTGTGCACAGAGATTCCTCCTGATTCTCTGAATCTTTTGATGATATTATACACTGTACATAGTGGGATCTTCAAAGGCTTTGCAATTTTACGTTGAACAATTTTTTTGAAATTGTTCCACAATTTTTAGATGCAGTTTGTCGCAGATTGGTGAACCTCTGCCCATCTTTACACCTGAGAGGCTCTGCATCTCTGAAATGCTCCTTTTATGCCCAATCATGTTACTGATATGTTGCCAATGAACCTAATTAATTGTTAAATGCTCCACCAGTTGTTTTTGGTTTGTGCCTTTTACTTTTCTAGCCTTTTCTTGCCTCTGTTCCAACTTTTCTGAGATGTGTTGCTGCCAAAATGTGCTAATACCTTTTGTGAAATGCAAAAATATTTTATTTACATTTTACACAGCATCCCATCTTTTTTGGAATTGGGGTTGTTCATCATGATGTCTATAATAGTCTGTGGTCCAATTTGAGGTGTCAGACAAAAAATCTTTTTAGTATGTTTGGGACACATTAGGTAACAGTTATAACACTTTATATGCAAAACAATTGCATGAAGGCTCCAGGTATGTAATTAAATAATAATTAATTAGACAATAATTATACAGTAATAAAGACAAAAACAAGATAATAAATACAGTTAAGTAAAATAAAACGTGCATATACAAAAGAAATGTACTATAAAATTCTTGATTTTGCTTACGTCTTTTCACACTGTTTACTTCTGTTGTTTTTTTTAAAACATGTAAAATTATTTAGTATTACCACTTTGGCATGGTGTGTTGTTTTGATGTATACTATTTTGTGATTAGGTTAATATGATTAATCATATTCATTCATCTATGGTAGCAAATAATCAGTGTGTGTGTGTGTGTGTGTGTGTGTGTGTGTGTGTATACTATATACATACAGTACCAGTCAAAAGATTGGACACACCTTCTCATTCAATTGTTTGTCTATATTTCTTTTTCTACATTGTAGATTAATACTGAAGACATTCAAACTTCAAATGGCGAAACACATGAAATTATGTAGTAAACAAAAATGTTAAACAAACCACAATATGTTTTATGTTTTAGATTCTTCAAAGCACCCACCTTTTGCTTTGATAACAGCTTTGCACACTCTTGGCGTAATCTCAGTCCGCCTCATGAGGTGCTGACCTGGTGATCTCAAATTTGGGCTCATCAGGCCAAAAAAAGACAGATTTCCATCGGTCTAACGTCCATTACTTGTGTTTCTTGGCCCAAGCAGTTCTGCTCTTCTTGTTGTTTGTCCTCAGACGTGGCGCCTTTAAGTGGCAATTCAACCATGAAGGCCTGATTCAAGCAGTCTTGTCTGAACAGTTGATGTTGAGATGTGTCTGTTACTTGAACTCTGGGAAACATTCATGTGGGCTCTAATCTGAGGTGCTGTTAATTTGCTATTCCTGAGGCTGGTAACTCTGATGAACGTATCCTCTGCAGCAGAGGTGACTCTTGGTTTTCCTTTCCTGAGGCGGTCCTCATGAGAGCCAGTTTCGTCAAAGTGTCTCATGGTCTTTTAAAAGTACATGTACAACAAAATGCAGTTGGAGCAAAACCCCCAGATAAAAACAAGTGTACAACCTATACATATAGTGATAAAAGAATAGTAAATAATATAAAATAAATCTAATGCTATGTACAGGTGACAGTCCAGGGTTTACCCCGCCTCTCCCTATGTCAGCTAGAGTTAGGCACCAGCGCCCCCAAAAGGCCCCCAACAACCCTTATGTGGAGGATAAAGAGGTAGAAAATGAGTTAGAGAGAGAGTGAGTAAGTACAGGTGAATGGGTTTTTATGTACATAATAAATACAATATTTGCAGTAAAAGTAAATACATACAATGAATATATACAGTAAATATACATGTAGTGACAGGTGCAGAGTATTGCACTAGAGTGTGTGGGGAGCTTGTTGGGGATTTTTAGTTATTTAGTGTGTGATGGTTTGGGGTTGGGTAGAGTCAGTGTTAGGGAGTGATTGTTTTGCTGCTTGTAGTGCAGTAGGAATCAGGGAGGGGGGTGCAGAATCACTATAGGGGAGACAGGGGTCGCTGCTGAGTGTTCATCATGGTAACAGCTCTGTGGAAGAAGTGTTTTTTATCCTGGTTGTGAGTTCTACCAGAGTCCTGTAGCATTTGCCAGATGGCAGGAGGGTGAGCTGTTTTTGATGACACTTATGGCCTTCCTTGTGCAGCGAGACCTGTATATATATCCTCTAGTCTGGGGAGCTGAGAGCCCGCGATTCTCTCCTCTGTTCTGATGATGCTTTGGAGAGACTTCCTGTTGTCTGCAATTCAACCAGAGTACTCAGTGATGCAGTAGGTGATGACACTCGATAGTTGACCAATGGAAGTTCACCAGTGGCTTTTGTGAAAGTCATGCCTTCTTCAAGCACCTCAGGAAGTGAAGCCTGGAGTCCTTCTTGGTGTTGCCCTATGGGTCTCTGCAATCGAACCTGGCGAAGAAGCGGTTCAGGTCCTTGGGGAGAGTTGAGCTTGCTGTGTGTGTTTAGCTAGTTTGTGATGGTTTTGATGCCCTGCCACATGTGTCGGGAGTTAACGTTGTTGAAGTGCTCCTCGATATTCTGCTCTATACGCTGATCGTGAGGTGTCCTGGGGTGCTTTCACACCAAGCAAGCAAACTCTTGTCAGCCTGAAAAGGTCGGTCTCAGTTTGCTTGCAAGTGAACCCTGGTGCATTTCGCGCACAGTGGGAAAGGCAAACAGACTATCCAGTGAACCAAAGAGAGAGAGTGGCTAAAATGATTTACGGACATACTATGTGATCTGAAAGCTTCTAAATCCTTGCTTGGGGTCTGTGTAATCACAGCAGCACATCATAGTCTCTCTGCCATCTTTTTCAGTTCCGCTGAATTCATGTCATGTACATGAATTCATGAATGGGTGGCTTCTTGTGCTCGTGAGCAGCTGTTGTAACTGCGTGACGTTGTCCAGGCAGTTTGGTCCACTTAAAGTGCAGTGTGAAAGTGAACCAAGCCAAATGAAGGTTTGAACATTTTTAGCACTGCCCGCCCAATCGAACCAGTCCCCTGGACAATTCTGGTGTGGTCCTTCAGCAGTCTAATCACCGCTGTGTTCATCCATAGTTTGTGTTTTGGAAGTGTGCACATAGTCCTTTCTGTGGTCACAGTGTCCATGCAGAAACTAATATAATCCTATAATCCAAAGTGTTATTTCCTCTAGTAAGTAAATCAATAAATTGATGAAATTTGGGGAGTGCAGTCGTAAGGTAAACACACTGTCTGGGTGTCAGCATTTGTTAGTGCGCAGCTTACCTAGCACTAGCTTCATTAGCTTGCGGTGGAATGTAAACAGCAGTGACAAACACTGTAGTAATCTCTCTCGACAGATAAAAAGGGCTGCATTTCAGTGCTATAAACACCAAGTCTGGGGAACAAAACTGCTCAATAGTGTTTGTGGAGGTACACCAGGTGTTATGGACATTTATACACACTCCACTACTGGAGTCGACCATTCAGGCTGCTCGAAACACTATGTATGAGCCTTCTAGCATCTAAAATCTCGATCTAAGCTTGTTGATCTTGTTTGTGGTGGGCCAAGCATTCGCTACAAACAGGCTGGGTAAAGCTGGTTTGGGTTCTGCTGGGTCTGGGAAGCTCCTTAGCCTAGCATGAATGCCGACTTGCTTCCCTTTTGCTTCCTCTCCCATCTGCACCTATGCTGCTTCTTTGTCCAGGTGGTGATCCAGGCAAGTACCAATGTTCTGAGTATCTTCTTCAGAATGTTTGGAGAAGGAGGTGGTATAAAGTCTTTATGTCCAATGCTCCGGATATAAACTGTACATCTCGTAATCCGGACATAATTGTAAACAACTCACTTTAGCTAAGAGTAAGCTAGTGCCAGTAAAATAAAGAAGAAAATAATGAAAAGAGGTGTCTGCATCTTTTCCCTCGCCATCCTCCATCATAATCTGGCAACCAAACTGAACCTCCTGGGCCTTAACAAACACCCCAAACAAAAAGGGGTGCCACAGGGCTGTGTGTTGGGCCCCCTCCTCCTCTTCTTTGCATGACTGCAAACCAACCCATGAGTCGAACACCATCATAAAGTTTGCAGATGACATTTGGAGATCAATGTGGTAGGCAGAATAACAGACAATGAAGAGTCAGCCTACAGAGCAACGCGGCTAAGACAAAGGAGATGTTCCTGGACTTCAGGAGACTGAAGCCCTACGTCCACCGTCCCATCAATATCAATGGCGAGAGAGTGGAGGTCCACTGCACTTGGAGATAGGCTCAAAGTTCTTGAAATTTTCCGGATTGACCTACCATCACGTCTCAGAGTAATGATGAACTGTTGTTTCTTTTTAAATGATTGAGTGGTTATTGCCATAATATGGATTAGAACAGGAGTCAAGTAGGGCTATTCACTGTATACATCATTGTCCCAGCCCTACCTCTGCACAACACAACTAATGGTATCAAACATAATGGGAACCTCTGGGAAATCCTTCAAGACTGTTGGAAAACCATTCCAGGTGACAGTCTCATGATGCTGATTGAGAGAAGGCCAACAGTTTGCACAGCTGTCATCAAAGCAAAAGGTGGCTACTTGGGAATCTAAAATATAACGCATATTCTACTATTTTTTTTCCACTGTGTCACACTCTTCTTGTAGATCAGGTTGTAGTAAATCGTCCTCTGTTCACACTGACAGATGGAGCACGTCCCCCCATATGACGTGGTTCCCTCCATGAGGCCTGTGGTGCTGGTGGGACCCTCACTCAAGGGTTACGAGGTGAGCTACCGATCCAAAATATCTTCCTTTTTTTTTTTTAATTATTTAAAACATGATGAATAGCACAGATTCGGTGTTACTAATGAAAAAAATAAATAAATACAGCAAAGGAGAGGAGTTGAGTATATCTCTCCTTCACTCGCCCAAAATAGCTCCATGTTGGCGCAGTTAATAGTGAGCGTGTCATCATCATCACCATCATCATCACCCATGTAACATCCAGATTGCAGCCACTTTTATAGCCAAATTTTCAAATTTGGGATAAAGCGATAGATCAGTGAGTGGGAGTGAGCGATTGAATAAATGTGTAATACTGTATTTGTTATAAGACACAGCAGCAACTATACTATACCAATAATACTCTAACTATAAACACACAATGATGAATAATATCAGTTTCCAAACTTTCTGTATATTTTTAAAAAAAACTATTGTAACCAAAATCAGAATATAAATAGTGACCTGAGAAAATGTGTGCATAATTTACAGTCATATCTGTAACCCCTGTCGTTAAATTAATAATTTTCAATAGATTCGCGATATATTGTATATATACGTATATATAGTGTAGGCTGCATTGCCCTAGTTGGCCATGTTAAAATTTGTGAATGGTTGTTTATGTAAATGGATAATTCTATGTGACCTTTAAACCTCCTTTATTTTATGTTATTTAAAACAGACATATGGCTCTTAACTAGAAGGTTTAGAAAATGTGTTACATAAGTAATCATAAGTTGACTACCACATACTCTAGGATGCAAAACATGACTGAGAAGAGATGCTTCAGAGGCTGAAAATAAGCATCATTGTGTCAGAATTTCAAGATAAATAGGGAACGGAACAGAACCAGGCGACCACCAGCTGATAGAGGGGGTTTATGTCCTCCACCACATCCAAGATCTTGCATTCTGAGGATTAAAAACAGCCAGAAACAGAGATACATTGTTATCTGTTAGCAATAAATGACAAAGAAATTAAAAAAAATCTAATATGAACATCAAATATAAAGAAAAATGTAGTCAATGTTGTGTAGTGTGTTTCTCAAAGTGAATAGCCTACTAACCAAACATAAGTATTCCATACGTTAGAAGCGCTGAACGGTGTCCTGTCTCCTCTGTGGACAGAGGCTCGTCTGGCTGCACTTTATTTCTTGACCTTATATTGTACAGAATCTCACAGGCCAAAATGATAAGTGAACGTCAGTGGCCCGGTGCAGCTCTACTGAATTATCTACTACAATTGCGCACTGAATTAATGTAAACTGTTTGTAACTATGTCACCTACCCTGACGACCAAAAAAAATAACCCTTTAAGATACATATTTTTAAGTGTTTAATATATGGCCGTAGATTCAATTATGTTATAATCATCATTTTTAACAATAACCAAATTCAAACATTTTGTGTAGAGTATATAATTTAACTGCAAGTCTGGTAATCACTGTTTTTGATATTGCATTAGTACGATCTAATCACAATTATCCACACAGTCACACACTGCACTGCGCGTCCATGGTGATTTCAAACATGGTGTGCAAATGAGCGTGCACCCACTTTGAGAGCAGTGTGTCTCCCAGCATGCATTGGGGAGGAGCCATGGAAGGCGCTATGTTTCCGTCCATACACACACACTATATAGTCTCTTTCTCTTTGCAGGTAACAGACATGATGCAAAAAGCACTGTTCGACTTCCTCAAGCACAGATTTGATGGCAGGTGAGACAGTTTGTGATTCTGTGACGACTGTTCCGATGCTTCCTTTTTATTAGCTTGCATTTCATTTGGAAGGGAACGCAAAACATTACCCACTTAACTCTAAAAACAATGTGTGAATACACATTTTTTTTAGAGTTACATTTTTTTTTTACACCCGAGATCACAACAAATATGTTTTCCCTGAATAAAATCTAGGTATGGCACGATATATACCACTTTTTTTTCCGTCCGATACCGATATCACAAATTCTGGTATACTGAAATCAGGTTGACACAGTCATTTAGACCTGCTCAACTATGAAGCTGTTAACAGCACATTTGTGTTAGCCATTTCAAAGACATAACTATCCAACTTAGTAAAAAAATATATATTTTTTTTTTACACTTTGTAAAAATATTGTGTCGGCTCAAGAAAAAGAGCAGATCCCAGTAATTTATGTATAGTGAATGACTCTTGGATCAAGAAACATGTATGTTATTATTTCAGGATATCTATAACACGCGTCACAGCAGATATATCATTAGCCAAGAGGTCAGTTCTCAACAACCCCAGTAAAAGAGCCATCATCGAGAGGTCCAACACTCGCTCCAGCTTAGGTAAGAAAACTGGACACGCTCCACTGCTCACTTCATTTAATTTAACTTTTGGTGGATGTATGGATGGAAAACTGTGCCTCATTGTTTTGTCTATGAAATGAAAACCAAAAATGTTAATTAAGCCTTCTATTAAGGGAAGTGGGACGTCAGACAGGGCATTACAGAGAAAAGCAGAAAAAGAGGTTGACCGATATTGTTGTTTTAGGGCTGATATCAGTAAGAAGTTAATGAGGCCAGTAGCCGATATTTGGTAAAAAAAAAATATACATTTACAGAAAGAAATGAAAAATACTAAGGCTGCAACTAATGACTGTTTTGATAGTCGACTAGTTATCTGTTATTGAAATAATTAGCTGACTAATTGGATAATAAATCACATGGTGATAAATGGCCATGACAATAATAGGTCAACTGCTGCTGTGAAAGCTTAAATAAGCACATCAAAACAAAAAGGCACCGTGATTATATTTGATGTGTGTCGGTGTCGTCTTATCAGCGGAGGTGCAGAGTGAGATTGAGAGGATATTCGAGTTGGCCCGCTCCCTGCAGCTGGTGGTGCTGGATGCTGACACCATCAACCACCCGGCTCAGCTCCTCAAGACCTCACTGGCCCCCATCATTGTCCATGTGAAGGTCTCCTCACCGAAGGTACTTCACCTAGAATGCAACACCAAAGTGATAATGGGTTTAAGAAGCTCAGTCGTATTCAGAGAGAAATTGCCCAACTCCAGGCTCGCGGGCCACATCTGGCCTGCTGGACATGCCCTTCTTGCTCCTCCATTAACATCCATCAAGTAAAGAAATAAATACATTAATTTTGGACAGGCTTGTATGTGCTGTTGTATTGAAATGCAGCAGAGGAAATCAGGTGAAACAGATGGAAAATTTTATTTTTCAGTACTCCAACTCATTTGTACTGTATATACAGGGTTCCCACAGTCGTATAATCCCTGGAAACGCCCTTTAATTGAGTGTGACACCCCTGATTTAGTTGATAACAGCTTAATAGTCAAATATCCGTTAGGCTGATATACATGATTTCACAGTTTATTCACAATTTAAAGAGAATTTAAAGGCCCCAGATCTGCACCAGGTCACATTTGCATGGATGAGTTCGACTGCTGCACATTTTATTTTCACACTGGAGCCGCAACAGTGACCAATCACCTCCGATCTTCCTAAATTCTCCTCCTGTGCATTTCCAGCATGCAGTGACATGCTGTTATTCTACACTGACCAGCACACTGCACCCCTCTGGCATGCTAAATGTTAACGTTGCCACGACTGAACGGTAAAATAAGGAAGCCGCTGCACCGACAGTTTGACTTTTGCTTTGATTTCAATTTAATAATTTAATTTATGTTGAATGTTTTGTTGATTGTGGTTATTTAAAATAAAAATGTTGCCCCCCCACACACACAAAAAAAAACACACCATAATCATTGTGTACCTGCTGACCAATGGACATTAAGTCAGACGACAGAAGATAAAATAACTAAGCTTTTATGTCATAAATGCATTAATCATCTACTAGAGCTGAGTGATGAAACTATTTTATTGAATAATTTGCATTTATAGAGGACTAGTTTTTAATATTTTAATTATGGACAGATTTTGATGAAACTTTCAGGATGTGTATGTACTGGGACGGATGATTAGGTTTTGGTGGTGATCCGAAAGAATGTTTTTATCGCGCTCACAAGCAGCACTACATTCATTTATGCGCATGTCCTGCCACCCCGTGGCAAATTTTGGTACTGCAGCTCCGTACTTCCGCAAAGGAACTTGTGTTTTTGCCGGCGTTTGTTTGTCTGTTAGCAAAATAACTCAAAAAGTTATGGACAGATTTGAATGAAATTTTCACGAATGTTGTGCAATGGCACAAGGAACAGATGATTATATGATGATGATTTTTGGTGGTGATCCGGATCACCGTCTGGATCCAGGAATGTTTGGAAGGACTCTTTATCATTGCTTGGCGGAGGTCTGCGCTCTCCAAGTGCTTCTAGTATTTTTGCTGTATTGCCCAGCCCTACAGTCCCCTTTGTATAGTGTTTATTTAAGTATATTTATGTTCAAAGTTCCTTTTTCCTGCCTGATGCGTAGATGTATTCGTAGCTGTGTACACAGCATGAAGTTGAATTTCCCAAAATCCCTCCATCACTTTTGCATTTTCACATTTTTTGTGACTGGAGCGTCATATCCCCTCTCTCTTCCTGTCATTCAGGTTCTGCAGAGGCTTGTCAAGTCCAGAGGAAAGTCCCAGAGCAAACACCTGAACGTCCAGCTGGTGGCAGCAGACAAATTAGCCCAGTGTCCTCCGGTACATGGTCATACTCACCCAGTCTGCTAATGGCTTGATGAACTCCTCCTATATGTTTAATTAATAACAAATTCACCAAAAAATACGTAAGAGGGTTGTGGATCAGTAGTAGAGTGAGTTGTCTTTCAACTGGAAGGTTGTGGGTTCAATTCCCAGCTCTGCTAGTCTCCTCGAACAAGACACTGAACCCTGACGACCATTATGAATGGGTGTGAAAGATGTGAGTGTATGGGTCAATGAGTATGAATGGGTGAATGGCAAAACTGTGGTGTAAAGCAGCTTTGTGTGGTCACCAAGACTAGAAACGTGCTAACGTACATTTACCGTTATCATTTGACATCGTCGCCGCCACCATTCTCTGACCGCGCTCTGCTCACAGGAAATGTTCGACATCATCCTGGATGAGAACCAGCTGGAGGACGCTTGTGAGCATCTGGCTGAATACCTGGAGGCCTATTGGAAGGCAACCCATACCTCAATGGCAACACCACTAAACCCCCTGCTGGGACGCAACCTGGGCCCAACCACCCTCACTCCCTACCCCACCAGCATCACTGGACTGCAGGTACACAACTCATCCCTGAGACTCCCTTCACCTTGTTTCACTTCAACCCTGTATTGACTTTTTATATTGAACTTTGACCCTTTTATTTAAACATTTTTTAACTGTTTTTTCGGTAACGCTATGTTGGTACCACTCACTCATTTTCTACCGCTTTATCCATTGAGGGCCGCGGGGGGCGCTGGTGCCTATCTCCAGCTGACATAGGGCGAGAGGCAGGTCACACCCTGGACAGGTCGCCAGTCCATCACAGGGCCACATAGAGACAGACAACCATTCACTCTCACATTCACACCTACGGGCAATTTAGAGTGTCCAACTGACCTAATCCCCAAATCTGCATGTTTTTGGACTGTGGGAGGAAGCCGGAGAACCCGGTGAGAACCCACGCACCACGGGGAGAACATGCAAACTCCTTGTAGAAGGCCCCTTGCCCCCTTGCTGCAAAGGCAAGAGTGCTATGTTGGTACCAATGTTATTGAATCATTTTAAATCATGTACAGCACGTTGTTGTAGATGCATGGCAACTCAGGATTGTGGCCTCATTAAAGCAAAAAACCTTTACTTACTTACTTTACTTAATCTTTGTAACATTATATTCATGCTGCTTTCAGTCAAACTCCAACCTGTTTGCAGCCATCTCGCTTTACTTGCACAATATAGCTGTTGCGTGCAGCGTGGAAACGTCACCGGGGGACATGAAATCTAAACCAGTGTCTTCCAAACTCCCACTTTTTTTAAGACGGCAAACGATCATGACCCAAATAAAGATATCCATGTGTAATATTTTTTTTATTGGTAAACAAATCATTTACAAGAGATGTATGGTTTTATACGTGTTATTTAAAACGTATACACTCAAATCTCAGCTGAAAAAGTTGGGGAAATTCTATTAATTTCTTTGAAGGACCCAATTTGCATTTTGTGGAGCTGATAGTTATCACTATTGTGTGAACTCATTTGACAATAGTCTGCAAAGAGTTTTCATATTTCAGTTACATGCTACAGTTTTAAGTAACTCTTAAACCCTATCCACGCAGACACAGATATTTCCCTACACAACCTTTTTTTCTTGTGTCAGTTTTAAAACTTTTCTGTTAAAAAGCATTTTTCCAGACAAATCCCCTGCAAAACAACTCGAGTAGATATGTGCCAGGCCTGGAAGTGGTGCTGTAAGTGTCACAATACTCAGACGCAGGCACGGACTGAGGCAGTGGAAAGGTTTAACAATATTTATTGTCCATACAAAGAATGTGAAAGGGATAAGTGAGGGGTTCCACAGGAGGGGAGCGGGGGGGCGCCGGGACTTATCCGGTGGTGAGGAGACACCGCAGTGGCAGTGACAAGAAACACAAATGACAGCAATCAGGCTCTAGCAGGAGGAAAATCAGAATTAGCCCAGATGTAGACAAAGAGCACATAAGGATTCTAGAGAGGAGCAACACTTGTTACCACTAAAGAGCAGACAACAGACTGGCGACGAGCCTCAGGAAGCCAGGAGTTTAAGGAGGTGACGCTGATGAGGAGATCAGGAACAGCTGCGCTCCAGCGCAGGTGAGGAGATTGCAGAGACACAGAGGAGGAGGAGGAGGAGAAGGAGAAGGGAGGGGTGAAGGCTGAAATACTCTCACTCTCACTCATTTTCTACCGCTTTATCCAGTGAGGGTCGCGGGGGGTCGCTGGTGCCTAACTCCAGCTGACATAGGGAGAGAGGCAGGTCACACCCTGGACAGGTCGCCAGTCCATCACAGGGCCACATAGAGACAGACAACCATTCACTCTCACATTCATACCTACGGGCAATTTAGAGTGTCCAATTGACCTAATCCCCAAATCTGCATGTTTTTGGACTGTGGGAGGAAGCCGGAGTACCCGGTGAGAACCCACGCACCACGGGGAGAACATGCAAACTCCTTGCAGAAGGCCCCTTGTTCCAACCAGGTTGTGAACCCGGGACCTCTTGCTGCAAAGGCAAAAGTGCTGGTATAGAAATACCCTGAAAAGAAAAACCCATAGAGGTTGTTATGGTTAGAGGTTAAACTAAAACTTTATTTGTATATGTATATATTACAATGTATACAATCACAGAAAGTAGTGTATTGTTTGTGTTCACAAAGTGCCTTTGGAGTTTTCCCAAAAAAATGGTTGCGGTGCTTCCAAAATGTGTATAAAAAGCCAATTTGATTCACTCCTAAATGTAAAAAAAACAACAACACACTGGCCCTTTAATTTTGTGACAGCCGCATCATATTTTGTGTACTGACTTTGCATTGACTGGTGTTCTCCTGACCTCACCTGTGCCGCTGGTGTGATCGTGTGATTTGCAGAGCCAAAGAATGCGACAGAGCAACCACACGGGCGATCACTCCACCCCGAACGCCGAGCGCAATCTGATGACGGCGGACGAAAACTACCACAACGAGCGGGCGCACAAAGGACGCAACCGTATGTCGTCCGGCTCGCAGCACAGCCGGGAGCAGCAGGACCCTTACCAGGACTACCAGGACCCCTATCAGGATGCCTACAAACCGCATCGCAATCGCAGTTCACCGGGCAGCTACAGCCATGACTCCCGGCACCGGCTTTGAGGACCCACCCCCTCCCCACCCAAAACGGCCCACATTCCACCCAAAACAAACGCTGCAATAGAGCCAAGATGGTCCCTAATTGTACCTTTGTGTTTGATTTGATTTGTCTTCGTGGCTTGAATTCTCTTTCCAAGTCAAACAGAGTCATATTCAGATGTCAGGTAATTGTTTTTTTGTTTTGTTTTTAAAGAGAAGCTGCAGGGTGACCCCGCCAATCAACAGCGTGAGTGTTTTAGAGGTTCAGGAAGCCAACTTTAACTACGCTGTCAAACAGGTCACTTCAACTGATGTGAGTGGGACCTTTTGGAATCTGAACTAAGCCGAGGCTCGGCAGATGTGCAGCACAGACTGAGCTTGTTGACCGACCGTGTCAGCGGGCCAGTTCTGGACACTGGTCAGATGGTGAGACAGTGCGCGGGCTTCTAAATGTCCTGGGACATGGCACCAGGGACCAGTCAGGATGGGGAGGTCCACTGCACACAGACTGCTGAAAGCTGCTGACCCTCGTCCGGGGGTCATGTATAAAATCCTCTCATTTAGCTTCTTGCATGCTGATAGATGACCAATCCTCCGCATCCTCTTCATTTAATATTTTCTACCCAGTATTTTGGAATCTCACCTGTTGAGGAAGAGATATGGAGGTCCGATTTTCGAAAAATCGCCCGACCTGGTTTGTGGTGGAGAGTACAGACTGCTAGTTTAAAAAAAAAAATAAAATAAATGAAATAAATAAAACAACAAAAACAAATCTAAATGGTGCTTCAAATTCCCAAACTATTTTGCTATTGGAGCGTCACTTTTAGCACGGCCAGCTTTTCTGTAGCATAGCTTTAGGATTTCATTTGGGCGAAGACCCTCGCTGTCATAAAGGGAAGGTGATTGTGATGGTGCTGGATCAGAGCTCCGTTTACACTGTAGGGGAAGGAAATATGCTTCTGTTTGAGACAATTAGCACTTAGAGAGGGACATAGTTGTGATAGTATCGTGAAATATAATAGCATTTGAGATGCATTTGATGTTATTGAGATGTGGGCCGGCATTAAAACCAAGCTTGGGTTGTTCTGACTGATATATATATTTTTTTTTGTCCCTGCCAGTGTGAAGATTAAGATTAGGGATTATTTATTCATGCTTCCATACATTTAGGGTGAAACATATTCATTTTGGTTACCACGTGAATATGAAGTCAGTGTTCCTTCTGTTGGTTTTAGGGCATTTGAGCATTAAAAATGTGACATGGCAGGATCAGTTGCATCATGTTCATTCTCTGTGTAGCCGGCATGTTGTCCTGACTGCAGAGCATGTTCCCACCAAACGTTAAAAAAAAATAAATAAATAAATAAAAATGGAACCCTCCTGTAATCATCATTATGTTTGTAGAAGTATAGGGCAACTTTCTCCATAGGGAAGGGGAAAAAAAATAAAAAAGAGAGGCCCAAATTAAAGAGGAATGATCTTTCTGGAACCCTGGGGTTCGTAACTCAATAATGGCGCACCAAAAACTTTGCGTTGGTTTTTGTCCTTGAGTGGAATGCATGAGTTTATACGAGGGGAATCTGAAACAACTGTCAAACCGTGCTGTAGCTCCAGCCCCCACCGACGCTCTCAGCTCAGCAGACCTACTGTGGTTTGTTAATAAGGCTTGTTCGTCATAACGTGACAAAAAAAAAAATGCTCGTGACTGTGATTGATTTTTCACTCACCGTGTGGAAAAACAAAATGCACCTTTTTTTTTTTAAGTTAACAAACAGTCGTTTCTTTCACGATATGAAGATGTCTCTAAACTTAAGTCCTACACAGTGAACTCAAGACTGATAAGTGGAGACTCTATGGAAACTGTCTATAAAACACACAAGCCGGAAAAAAAATTATACCTTAAACCTACATTTTGAAACTAGACATCCTTGTAATTGAGCAATTTATTTTCTGTTTGAATCCATCATAACCTGTCACACTGACAGAAATATACTACAGACACATCTTAAGGCTTTTCTTTAATTAATTTAATGAACCATTTCTCGACTTCCCCTCTGTAATAAAGTGCAGTATTGATCAAATAACTGTCAGCAGATAAGTGCAAGCTCAACGCATTATCCCTTTTTCTTAAATATAACGTCAATACGCATCGATTCATTGCAAGGTTCATATTTATCTTTAAGTCTGAATGTCTTCAGCGTACATCCATGTCCAATGATTTTTCAGAAATGAGTTGAAAAACTTCTCCACACTGTATCTATCTTCTTTCTTTGAATAATTTGCTGCACCAAAATCACAGTTCGTTTTTTTTTTTTATTATTATTATTATTATTTTTATTTTCCTCAATATTTCATAATGTGTAGCAATTTTTATATTCCTGAGGAAGTTATGTAAATAGGATGTCCTACATTTAGGACTCTCACATGACTCTCCCTTTGACAGCCTCACAGTTTCTAGAAGGGACCTAATTTAAGCCTGAGCCAGTATTCAGATCCTCATCTTTTGAGGTCATCTTCAAATTAGGCAGCATATACTCTGGATCAATTGGGTGACACTTTGAAAAGGCTACATTATTAGTCATTATAAAGCATCAATTAACACCTTATGGCCATATTCTACCATTAAAATATGACCTATTTTTGAAAGTGTGTCCCCATGCAGAATGTTTGTGAAACACTGGAGGACACACCTTTTTTTTTTGGCAAATTACTTTGACCCAAATCACAATTTAAATCAAATGTATGCATAATCTAGCAACTCATTTACAGCCACGTTTGTAACACCCATGTCAGAATTTGAATTGGTAAACAAATCATTTCTAAGAGATGTTCTGTAGATTAATTACAACTTCATTTTGCTGAAAATTTGACTGAAAGTGTGGGCACATTTGGCAAATTTGATTCAAAAAAAAAAAAAATTGCTGGTGACTCATCTGTGGGTCCCCACCCAGTGTTTGGGAACCACTGCCCATCACCCCACATCAGAATGGGGGAACATATTCTGTATTATAAAGTCTTATTATGCGGTTATTTGTTCAATATTAACACGTGTAGTTTATGTTTTGTTCAGTAAGAATAATTCATATTTAAGAGTTTGCCAGTGTTTCCCAAACTTTCCGCTATTTTTTTAAAGATGGCAAACTATTGTGACTCAAATCACAGTATAAAATCAAATTCACGCATTATGTGGCGACTCATTTTCGGCCACATCTGCGATGCCTCATCTAAGAATTTGTACTATTATGTCCAGGAGATGTAAATTAACCACGACGTCATTTTACGCGCGTTTGTGCAGAACGTTTGGCTGAAAGTGAGCGTAAATTACGCAGTTGTTTGGGACCCCAAAAATATTGCTCACGACCCATGTGTGAGTCCCAACCCATTGTTTGGGAACCATAGCCCTAGACCCCACTTTAGGATGGAAACATATTCTGAATTATAAAGTGTTAATTAATAGTGTGGGGTTTTTTTTTAACCCTCCCATTTTGTGACCGGCACTAAAAGTACACTGAATGTGATAAGTGCTTTTTAATGACTAGTAAAGAGTCACTATTTCATAAATGTACATTTTAATAAGTAGCTAGTCAATGGTGAATATATGTAGCCTATTATAAAGTGTATCAAGTACATTAAGGGTGTAGATGGGGAGAAAGAAACTTGTATAGCATAAAGGAGGTGCTAAGGTGGAGTTAGAGAAACTTATCCTACAATGTGAACCTGATTTTTGGAATTTCCTTGTCCAAATCTTTGGGGGGGGGGGGGTAATGTTTACGATAATGCTTATTTTTCATTCTGCCCCATAAAAACCTGCCGGTTGATTTTACAGAGAGCCATTGACCACTTGAAATCAAGCCAACCAATGTTGAGCTGGGCTGCTTGAGACAATCAGAGGGGATTTCCATACCAAGTGTCCCATCCCTCTCTCTCTCTGTGTACGCTCTAAAATAATGACACATACCACACTCTCACTCGCAGACCTCACAATAAAACAAATAAGGTACGCTGCCCTGGCCCTTGTTTACACATTTCACCTTTACTGCACCTTGTCCCAAAATAAAATCCATTGCATTTCCCCCCCTCCCCACAAATTAAACCTCAAGGTGACGCAGACATAAGATGATTTTCTTTGGTAAAATGTGGGGGGGGGGCGGGAGAAGCAAAAGAATCACTGTTTATTCCAGTAAAGTAATAGATGAATATTTGCTGGCAATTATTTTTATATCATAAAAAAAAAAATGTACATACTAGTCTTTGAGAGATGCTTTTTTGCTGTATACATATGTGCTGAGATGAGATGACGGCCATACGGGACACTTGGATCAACGTCGACGTCCAGTATACAGAGTTTTGGTGATGTGCAATACAAAAACGGCATGCTATTTTAAAATGAGGAACTCCATGTACTGTACTATGCAACTGGAAACTGTGTACATCGCTTCATGCCGTGGCTTCTCCATCCAACCTCTTTCCTCGTATCTCCATCCGGACTTTTAAGAGATTTTCTGTGTATTTTTTTTTTTTTCCCCTGTGGAAGATGAAAACCTAAGCAGCTATTGCGGTATTGCATGCATAATATACCATTCATACAAGTGGAAGAAAAATTAATGAATTTGGAGGAGGTTGTGTTTAAGGCAAGGGAACAAGTGATTTAAAACGTTTCTTTTTCAAAATAAAAGCTTGGTTCTGAAGTTGTCTCAATGACGTTTTATTTTTAGCTACTAATTTATCATATAACTCAAATATTTTTGAGTGGTTTGTGCTAATTTTTAGGACCCCAGCACTAACTGGTGTGAATGCCTTGTTGTTTTTCTTCTACTGTCACCTTTTACGAGACGGACTTGAACATGCACGAAAAACACACGGAACCGCCCAAAATTCAAACACAAAAAGCTAAAATTCGACCGTCATTAGCCGCGGGTGTCGCAAAAGCTGTATTTATGCCGCATTCAATTTACAAGTTGGAACCGGGAGCAACGTCAACCTCCGAGTTCACAGTGTTCCAGTTGAGAAGGCAGCGGAGAGGAACAGTGGACAAATGGGGCTAAAGAAAGAAAAACAAATTTCCCGTTTCCTTCACCTTGATGCAGTTTCAGGTTGGGAAATGGGGGAAAGACTGGAGGGAAACATCTGAGCTAGGACAATGGAGATCCATTCCAAATCTACCTATGAATCTAAATTAGTTCACAGAGTGCTGACGGTTATGTACAGTAATCGGACAAGAGGCCTAACTTTGGGAATATCATTTTATTCGTATTTCGTCCATTATTTATTCAAAGATAGATAACTAGAACAGAACGGAAGCTCTAACAAGAACAGAAAGAAGAACCGACTCCTGCTGTGAGGCAGCAGTACCACTGACATTGTGTTTGTGTACAGTGTTTCGTTAGAAACATAATGTGATTCTGGTTTTCTCAACGGAGAGGCTTTTAAATGGGCTTCCCCTGGAGTTGTAGCCTCAGGTTTCTCGATATAGCTGCTAAAATAGTTTTAAAACTATATTTATGTTAGGGTCCCATGGTGGCGCACGCTGCAAGCACTGTTTGCTCTCAGCAAGAACTGTTGACTTTGCAGGTTTTCCAGTTTCCTCCTACTGTCCGAAAACATGGAAAGTTTAAGTGCACACCCTGAATTGTGTAGGTGTGAATGTTTCAAGTTCACTCTCAAAGTCACTACTAATAGGTCAGTGTAATTCACTATGTGTTACACTCTCCCTGATCTCCGCAGTAAGACTGTCGAGAAAAGCAACCCCGCCGCAATGATGCCAACAGGCAACGCCACTTTCAGCAGAACAGTAGCAGAGTAGCACCACTGACTCAGAGGTGCAGGAGGCTGCATGTGTTCCGGTGCCTCAGCAGGAACCTCCGGCGGTTCATCTCCCGCCTCTGTGTCAGTCTTACCTGAGCTTACCTGAGCTTCTTTATCCTGCTCCTGATTGGCTGAGTGCTCTGGGCTGCTGCTGCTGCTGCTGCCGCTGCCGCCGCCGCTGCTGCTGCTGCTGCTGCTGCTGCTGCTGCTGCTGCTGCTGCTCCTCCTGCTGCTCCTGCTGTCATGGTTGTGTTTCCACCTTAACTTCTCAGCCCACAGTCTAAGGGTGGCCTTAAGGGCTTGCTCAAATTCTTCCTGGTTTATAGACATACTATTACAGCTGCGCTCTTCTTGATTGATTGTCGTTCTTGCCTTCTTTGGATGTTTGGAGAATTGAATACTGCCTTTATTTTATCGTTTATGTATGACATCACACTACATGAAAGGCGTGTGGGGGGGGTTGTGACATGCAGGTCAAAATATGTTGAAGGGATTGAGAACTTTGAATTGGGGCGTGATTTCACCTCGGTGTACAACCTGCCCACAATTATTAGAACACGATGACGTTTGAACGGCATTGATGGACTTTGACATGTTCTGAAGAACAGTGTTGAAGAGAAAAATGAGGATGAGAGTGTTTTTCAAGAACGACGAATTGCGATTACGGACTCCGAAATGTGATTGGGAACTGTGGACTGAGGAGGGCAGCGTTACACCTCTCAGAGTAAAAGTCTGTTGGAAATTATTGTTAGAAGAACTTCAGGAACATTGAACTGTGTGGAAGGACTTTGAAATGTGGCGAAGAGCAGTGGTGATGAAAATAGTGAGGATAAGAATGAAGGATTGCTGATCAAGAACCTCAAACTGTGACTGGCAACGGTGCTCCTCTTAGTGTACAGCCTGCTGGACCTTATTGGAAGAAGAAGAAGAAGAAACCTCTGCGATGTAATTTTCAATAGCTGTATCTCAATGGTCACAAGTCCAGCCTATACACAAATTTATCCTTCAAAAAAGGGAAATGGTGGCCACATGAGAAGGGGCCTGCGACGCATGTCACGCTTTTTGACAACATTCGGACGACGAACGCACACTTGGAGGTTGCAGCCTTGACTGAGCATGGAGAGAAAAAGTAGTGACAATGCCACCTGGGGAACGTTTGGGGGATTTTCTTCACCACAGTTACTTAAAACACTAATAAAAGCCAAAAAAAATATGTTTCCCAGTTGAACTGGACGTTTCGCATGTAAGAGTTTTGTGGCAGGAATGTTAGGTCTGCCCTTTCTTAGGGTAAGTGTGATATTAACATACTGTATATTAAATGGCAGAAGTATCGTATGTTCATACTGCTCACCGATGAAGAGTTGAATTATTTTTAATCACTTAATAAAAGTTCTGGTTTTTCGATGCAAAGTACTGAAGTTGTTCCTCCCACAGGGGGAATTAGGTCAATTGGACACTCTAAATTGCCCATAGGTGTGAATGTGAGAGTGAATGGTTGTCTGTCTCTGTGTGGCCCTGTGATGGACTGGCGACGTGTCCAGGGTGTGACCTGCCTCTCGCCCTATGTCAGCTGGAGTTAGGCACCAGCGACCCCCGCAACCCTCACTGGATAAAGCGGTAGAAAATGAGTGAGTGAGTGAGTACTGAAGTTGCCCCCTGGTGGCCAAACTTCAGAATGTGACATGTTAAAATTATTGTATTAAGTGCTGACACTTGGTGCAGTGACATGAAAGCAATTGAAAGTGCAGTGTTTCTTCTCCAATAGTTATTTAATTTTTCTAGGTAAAAATCCAACTTTCATAACAGCAGATCTAACAAACATGGATCATTTAAGCAGCAGTTAGCAAATGTTTGATTTAATATGCAGTCTTTAACTACAATGAATGATCGAAGATTTTTATTATTTTCTTTTTTACCAATTTCATGCATGAAACAGTGTGTACCCCTTCTTATATTACATTGCGGAACAGATGGTTCTGCACACTTGATCAATTCATGAAAAGCTTTGCCTGCATTTAACATCCAGCAAAGTCAAGTCTGCTGACTAACGTGTGCCCACAGTAATCTAATCTGCTCATCTATAGCCTACATGTTTGTCCATGAGCCTGAGTGTGGACTTCAGACATGCACCTGAAAACCTAACACCATAAGCGGCAGTGTATCCACACCTTATGCTTGAAAATAGCACGCACATCCTTCTGTACAGTCACACTTGTATTTGTTTAAAAGGCAGGGAAGACAGATCCACTCTCACATAGTCACAGGAGATGCGGCCAGGACACATTAAGGCCTTAAGAATCATTACAATGCTATTGTAATGATGTATATTGTTAATATTGAGTATCATACTAGAACCTTACTGATATTCATTCTTGCCAAGGTGTTCTGGTTATGGCAGAAAGAAAACAGTCACTTATTGTACTGGAGAGTCCTTCACTGATGATTCCTTAACCCTAAGACAAACTGATCCACGGACATGCATTGTGCGACTGTTTCTGCCTGTTTTACTCTCATACATAGAAGGAACGTTATGTTCAAATGATAATGGTTCCCGTTGCAGTGGAAAAACAAAAAACAGTCTCACTTCATCTCAGTCTCACTTTTGAGCCTGTGTGGTTTCCTGTCCTATTTTTAGTTTATAAAAATAAACACCAGATATAGTGTATAAATATAAAAGTGATGTGGTGAACAGTCCTGGATTCCTGAAGCTCCTGAAGTAATGCCCTCGTCTGGTTCGTGCTGGAAAAAGCAGCTTGATGATCTGTTCAATCAAATGTTTCCCTGGCGAGAGAAATATCAAAATTGTAATATTCTGTCAATACACCCAAATTAATAAATATCATTCTGAAAATTACCACTATAAAGTTTAAAAAAAATGTTTAAATGATTGGCCATTCAGAAACTACTGCAAAATTATCTCAGCTTATGAACAAAAGGCTAAGTTTATCAATTGTTATATTGATTTTATATAATTATTGCGGACTTTGACTGTTTCTAGAACAGTTAATACTTGTACACATGTATTTTCATTATTTTGAGTAAGCTGTGAAGCACTGTGTAATTCTTGACAACTGCTCTATAAATAATAATTATTATTAATCGCACCAACTTCATCATTCTCCCCACCTTCTCCAGGAACAAGCCTGAGACGCCAACTCTTGCACAAAAAAAAGATTTTACCCACTTAACCAAAGGTTCACCATGTAAAATTTAAAAGTATAAACCATTTCCCACTAGAAACAGCAGTTAGCAAATCTCTCACTCTTCTGCATTAAAGCAGGAGAGAAAAGATTTCTTTTTTGCTTACGGGGATACAACAGCTGTTGGTCTACCACCTCATTTGTCAAGTTTGTGTTGCATATTTAACATATTCTCAAAACATCATGGACTTAAGCTTGAGCTTTTGTGTGTTTCCGTTTTTCCCCTGTGGAAAAACAGAGGCAGGTTCCTGTATATGTCAGAAAACATGGACTAATTTGGAATTTACGGTACTGTGCATAAATCTCAGGACACCACCAGCTTTGTTGTTTTTATGTCACTTTTGTGATCATTGGCGTTTAGTTTATAAGGTATAATAGACCTTTTTCACAGCAGCTATTTGTTGGCATGAAATAGTAGGAGAAACACAGGTTTGACCAAAAACATTAGGGTTCCATTCCAGGTTTTAAAGAGCCATGGTTGTGTTATTGTTTGTTGTATTGTTGTTATTGTAAGTGGAAATGTAGGTCACACTGAATATTTGATATTATAGAAGCAGTTCTGCTGAAAAAAGATGTTATTTTCAAACTGCATACGTGTTTCTCCATATTTTCAGGATGTGTTCCAATAAAGTGATTGAGAAATAATTGTACAGTATGGTCATTGTAGCATTGCTAAAACAACAAATCTAATGGTGGCCTAAGACTTATGCACAGTACCGTATGTGACTACGTTAGCTTAACGCCAGATGACCAGTGTCCTGGCAGATGCATTATGCACTCGTAACAAGTTTCGCCATGTACCAGTTCACAGCAGCTTCTCTCCTCGGCTCAGTCTTCCTTTAAGTTATCGATCAGCTCCTGTGTCTGCCGGGCCAGCCTCCTCTTCTCAGCCTGCTGCTTCTTCAGCGCTTCCTCTTCTTTCTTACTCTGGTACATCTTCACCCCAGCGAATGCTAAACACAGCAGCAACGTCTTCAGGGCCAGGATGTATAGGAGAACGGGGACATTGTCCAAAACCTGAGGAAAGACATTTGATGTTCAAGGAGGACTCTACTGAATCTGTTCTGAATCCATGATGGCTCCCTCCCCCCTACACAACATGGGCCTCAGCTGTGTAGTTAGAGGAGGAGGGGTTGTGAAAGAGAGAGGCAGCTGCACTCCATGTGAAGCATGAAGTTGTAGTTTAGTGTAGGACCACTGACAACAATGACAGTCCAAACTACAACATTAACATTTGGCCTTGTTTATTATGATTATTAGAACCTACATTACTTGACATTTAAGGGCTACTTAAACAACACAGGTCAAAGCCAGTAAACAGAAACACATTGCACATGAATGAAGCTAATGCAGTTCACTTTAACTGCTAGCTTGATCTATACTACTAACTATAGTAACATTAGCATTCTGCTGGAAATAACAAAAAATAAAGAAAACATTCTCAGCCAGCCTGAACAGACCTGCTTAACTACTTGCCATGTTTCAAAATAGAACAAATTTGAGGCATAATTACCTTCCAGTTGATCATTTTCGCTACAGTCGTGCTGACTTTTCCTGTGCACCGCTGAGGCGACAGCGTTAAAAATACTATTCTGGAGGGCGGGGCCTGCCAGCACCACCCAATCAGAATGCAGTCTGTGTTGTACGTAATGTGCGTTGCGTTCACAGCGCGTAGGGATTAACTGTCGCGCATGTTCTTGGTCTGTATTTGGCAGGCCTCTTAATATCGTTCAGCCACTGCGGCGATTTTATCTTAGATGAGTACGATTGGCAGCGCTATACTCCAATATATGTTGCAGTGAGATGTGCTGAAATAACATTAATACTGTCTTTTTTTTTAATTGTTTGTTTCTGCAATATCCATTTTCCCTGTTGAAATGAATGCATCATTTTAGAGCATACTGTACATTAACAGCTGTGCGAATGTTCGAGCACACTCGCTCTCCCTCCTTCTCTCTCTCGTATGTATCTCTGTCTTTCAGTGTTTTTCCTTTTAATTTATTTCAAACAAACATCAATCAATCTATCTATCTATCTATCTATCTATCTATCTATCTATCTATCTATCTATCTATCTATCTATCTATCTATCTATCTATCTATCTATCTATCTATTGAGGTGTCTGACATTCCATGACCAGATGCAACCAGATGATAACGAGCTGTTGTTTTGAGTTCAGGAACATGAGTGATATCTGTTTGACTCTGAAGGTTAAAGGTTAGTTATGGAATTAAGCTTACTTTCAACCTGGGTGTTTAAACAGGGGGGCGCCAGTATCCTGAGGAAGCAAGAGCTGAGTGTATATAAGGATAGGGGTAGAAGCTGGAGTTAGGGGCATCACATTGGCTGCCGATCCTCTCACAGACGGCACCGGGATGTCTGTTTAGATGCTGCGTTTCCTTGTAATAAACATTGTTATATGCAAGAAATACAGTGTCGGCGGAGTCTCCTTCATCATCTGCACATCACCATACAAGAGAAACAACACTATCTATCTATCTATCTATCTATCTATCTATCTATCTATCTATCTATCTATCTATCTATCTATCTATCTATCTATCTATTTCCCAATGACATGGCCTGTGACATGACTGACAGAATTCCGACTATTGTTGCGGCAGATCCAACTGCGAAATGCATTGTAGGAGAGTTTATTAACCTGCTCATCTACAGTGAGCTCTGTGAATGACAAGGTCTTTATCAGTGGACCTCTATCACAGGTCAGAGGAGTAGAGATTCAGCAGGTTGCTGGATCTAAACACGTGCCTTTCCACGGCATATGATCCATGCACTGCATTTTATTGACAATTTAATCTTTTTTTCAATTTAATCTTTTTTTTTTGGGACATCTTTTTAAGGGAGATGGACTTCACTCAAACAAGTCAGGGTCAAAGCTTTTCACCTCAAATTTATCTTTCTCCCTGCATCACACTGCTCACTCTGCCAAGGGCAGAAGACAAGGAGAGTCAAAACAAAAATCTAATCTGTGTAATGAATTTCAGACTGGATTTCGAGTACACCAGGGCACTGAGACTGCACTTAAATGACATACCTCTGAATAATAATGCATTGATTACTGGACCTAAGTGCTGCATTCAACACAATTGACCAAAACATACTGATCAACAGACTGGAAAAGTGTGTGGGGCTTACTGGTACTGTGCTAAACTGGTTCAAAAGGTACTCAAAAGACAGGGATTACTTTGTCTCAGTTGGTAATTGTGATTTAGCCGCATATCGATTATTTCCAGATTATTTCTTGTCAATCTGTTATTTTCCTCCTTTGCAGCAGAATCCCCAAAAAAGCAACCCACGTACTGTATGTTTGGTTTGTCAACACAAAATCCAAATATATTATTATGAAACCCTTTATTTTGCACAAACACACAAACGGACCCACCATCCCATACAAACTCTGTTAGAAAAGGAACAATTCACTGTTTTAATCTGCAAATGTTTAAATCTAGTTCATGTGAGTGTTTGCTCCTCATTCGCCCGAATCTTCTGCCTCTTGTGAGTCAGGCCTCGGTTTGGCCAGGTTGGCTCTGACACGAGCCTGGTCCACTGCATCCAGCAGGTTTTTGGAGTCAAGAGCCAGAGTGTGAGCGGCCGCCAACATCTGCCGCTGGCACTCCTCCTTCAGTGATGTCACCGAGTTCTGCTGAGCCAGTCGCATCTTGTTGATCAGCTCCCCTAGGTCCTTGTTTAGCAGTTTCTTGGTGCCTTCAATCTGAGATGGAGAGAATACACTTATTTCAGTTATTTTATGATTAGCATGCACCTTGTGACTCAAGAGGACACTTCAGCATGTGGCATTTTTGGCTATTAGGGCGAGTGGTCACCCGGTGCCCTGTTCCTGTTTTTGCCTATCCTCCTTCCCAAACATACATGTTTTTGTATTTTTGTATATTATATAGATATGTAAATTTCTACTACATCGGCAGGAACAAAAATTAATGTTTTTTTCTGCATCCTGTACATGATGAATGATGTAGTTCAAAAATAATGTCCTTCCTGCATGACCTTTCATTTTGAATGCTTGTGCTGCTTGATTCCTGTTTGATGCTATTAATATTTTACTTTTATTGTTTTCTTTAACTTAAATTTTCGTCAAATAACTCTATGTGGCCATATAGTTTGATGGATATTGTTTTAGGACGTCTGGAGAAACAAATGAATTGCATTTTTTCCTATTGATACTTGAGTAGCAATCGCATCCTGCATTTTACTTTGTATAAATCCTGATTCGAGTTTGTTCTATTATTTTTCAGCCCCCGATAATATATGAAAATGCTTAAAATTCCTCAGCGGTTAATGTGACATTTTTGTTCAATACCTCAAATTAAATCTCAGAGTCCACACTTTAATTGTTTAATTTCATATTCAGTGTGGTGGTGGTGTAAAGAGGCAAAATGACAACATTTGTGCCTTTGTCCAAATGCATGTGTACCTAACTGTATATCTGTATTGAAATATATGTAGTGACATTTTCTGTGTTAGTATCCAGTGTCAGCAGGTCAGCGTTTAGGCCAGACATTTCAGTTTTTGCGTTCTATGTTAATTTTTTAATATGAATTCATAAATCATTTATTTCTGATTAATAATTACATACTTTGAGAGTGAGCACTTTGTTGTGAAGCTAAACCATTCAAATATTACAACCCCAGTTCCAAAAAAAATGTAAATCCAATCAGAAAGCAATGATTTGCGCATCTCTTGGACCCATATTTTATTTCCAATCGAACATAAACATATCAGATGTTGGAAATGGAGACATTTGACCATTTTATGGAAAATATGAACTCATTCTGAATTTGATGGCAGCAACACGTGTCAAAAAAAAGTTGGAACAGGGCAATGTTTACCATTAACATATCTGTGGGGGAGTGATTAAGTCAGAGCCTGGATGCCAAACATAACCGTTTGTGTTCTGATGCCATAAACAGACAGAAAGCTGTCATTTAAGAATACTGTGGCTCACCTCTGTGGTGACTGAGCAGTGTAAAGACGGTAGGATCTCATCAACACTCTGTATCAGGTCACGGAGTGTAACGCCCACTGCCTGGAGGTGGACAAGGGTGGGCGAGTCGGAACAGGAGGATAAAGCATGTTGAAGAATGGGAGGAGAAATACAGTATGAGGGTTAAGTATAAATACAACAGACAACACAAAGACATTGTCATCTTTGTTTTACAAAGCAGCACCTGAAATGTTTACATTTTGTTCCACTGGATCCTATGTATAGAACCACTTATAGGTATTACAATCCTACATAAATATCCTGATCTGCTCCTGTAAGATGTCACAGTGACATACACATCTGAACTTGTTAAATTGGACTGGACTGGACCATGTCACATTTAAAATGACACCAAATCCTTAACCTGGGTCAGATCTGGATGAATCCTATGACATTTCATTTTCCATTACTTCACAGCACCTCCTCAGTTCGGTGAAACTGCTGTGACGTTCCAAAAGTGTAGCAAAAAAACTGTTTGACTGGTGGAGAGTCTGGGACTTATAAACTCTGTCAGGGTCTTGGTCCATGGGGTGTGGTTTGGACAAGAAGGGGGGTGTGAGTTGTTAACTAAAAGGTTAGATGAGTCGTTAAGTCGTCAAAGGGTCGTTAGTTATTGGCTATTGTCTGATTTAGTTTCACCTGAGTCATCAACTGTATTTGACCTCAGGTGTGAATGTGTGTGAAAACCTCCTGGGGAGGGAGTCCAGAACAGCACTGTAGGTGGCTGAGAGCTGGTGTCTTAGACCACCTCCCCTGTTCAAGGTTGGTTTCTCCAGTTTGGCAAAGATGGCTTCTTTTACTCCTCTTTCAAACCATCTGTCCTCCCTGGCCAAAATCTGAACATTACTGTCCTGGAAAGAATGTCCTGTAAGTCCCAGACTCTCCACCAGTCAAACAGAACTGAAGAAGCCTCTTGTCTTTGTCTTTAATGATTTTGTAAAATGAAGACCATTTATAATTAAATTTACTGTGACAGGAGTAGGCAAAATATGGTAACTTCAAATTACAACTTTATTTAGCTGCAGGAAAGACCTTTATATATTGTTGTCTGTTATTGGCATATCGGAAATAGGCAAAAAGTTCTGTATTAAGCATCCCCATTGTATATGTGTTGTGTATTATTTATTTGAACTGTAACTGGTAAGCTGTCTAACTAAGGGGGGTGTGACTTCATAGTTAAATAAAGGTTAAACAAAATAAAAAAATATATATATAATAGGAAATAAATCGGTATATCTGTTGTTGCTGGACATACTTTGACAGCACTGGGATACTCGGAGGCGGGCAGAGTGCTGACATCATTCTTCAGCTGGACCACCTGTTTCACCATCACCATGACGCCGGTGTAAACCTGATCACCCGATCGGTCCAGCTCAGCTGTGGGGCGAGGCTTGAACACAGAGCAAAAATCGGGTTTAATGCTTCATATTAGATTCATTTTTAACCATTCCATGAGCTACACAAGACATTTAATGTCCTCTGTTCATATTTCCAGAAAATAGGAACAATTAAAGGCTTGGTTCTCTTTACCTGTCCGACTGGAGGAAACATTGGTGGCTTCTCCGGAGGCCCTGGCACACAGATTACACACAGTATACAGTACAATAAGCTGAAAAGCTAGAGCACAAAAACGATTAAATAACGTCTCTCTTAGTGGACTCACCATTTTCTGGGCTTTTTTCAGGAGGCTGAGAAAATACAGACAACAAGTCAGGAGTGTGGGTGTGGGTTTGTCATTTTACTCTCTACTGCCAGTGCGGAGAAGAATATAGCCACACAAAATGTGAAGTGTGTGTTCTTGTGTTCTTGTTGTCGTATAAACCCTACAGAGTGAGGACATTTTGACAAAGTGAAGACATTTGGGTTCACTTGGGTTCACCCACTTCTTTTAAGGGCTTTTTCAGGGTTCACACCTGGTTTTAGGGTTTTAGGCATCTAGTTGTGATAGTTAAGGTTAGAGTAAGGGGCCAGGGAATGTATTATGTCTTTGAGGGTCCTCACTTTGATAGAAGTGCAAACATGTGTGTGTGTATCTGTGTTAGGACCAAAAAAACATAGGTAGTGAGGACATTTTGTCTGGTCTGCACAACTATAAGTGACCTTTTCGTGTTTAAGGTACAAAGGGTTAGGGTTAGAATTAGGTTTAGGTTCAGAATTAGGCATTTAGTTGTGTGTGTCGAGGTTAGGGCAAGGAGCCAGTGAATGCATTATGTCTATGAGTGTCCTCAGTAAGAATGCTGTGCAGGGATGTGTGTGTGTGTGTGTACTTGTAAACTCTCCTCTATAGGACCTTTACTGGCATTAACACTGACCTTGTCAGGACCAGTAGTAACCAGTTCCTTAGAAATTAGGTTCTGCAGGTTTTGGTCCTAATGAGGCAAAACCTCATTTCTGAGGAACCGATTAAGTTTAGGATGAAGAACTGTGCTTAGTTTAAGGTTAGAGTTGGCATTAAGTGGTTACAGTTAAGGTAAGGTTTGTATGCTGTCCAAATAAACAAAAATAACTGCACCAACTTGTGTGTGTGTGTGTATAGTGCAGTGTGTGTTTACCTTGATTTTGGAATTTGTGACAGCAGGATCCTGCAGGTGAACACAAGGAGGTTCAGTGGCTGCATTTGTCATTCAGTCAGACACATTGTGTTTATTATCCTCCCCTTGTAAGACATGTCACTGTGCGTGTGCGTCTTACCAGTCGTCTTTCCTCCTGCTCCAGCCACTGTTTATCCAGCATCATCTCTTTTCTTTGTCTTTGTAACATGTCCTCCACTTGCGACGGATCTTTCTCCCACACTGGCCTGCCGTCCGTCTTGACTGCCTGCAACATTCAGCAATTCTCCTTCTGTTAAAAATACACAACAGCAGGATTGACTTATTTATTCGTATGGGTGCGTGTGCTTGTTTAAACACCTGTACGTGCGAAACCCGAGGAAGAGTGTTGCCTTGGATTCTGGATGGCTGGCGAGAAAGGAAAACACAGGTCATTTATTTAAAGGCTGTTAGGTCAAAAAAAAAAAAAAAAAAAAAAAAAAAATTCTGATGCTTTAGATTAAACAAATAAACATCTCTAATATGTAACATTGAAAGGTGTCACCCTTTTCAACCCATATTTCAATATTTAAACCTAAAATTTAAACTGATAAACGTTATAGTCTTTTTGTAAATATTCACTAATTTTGAATTTGATGACAGGCAATAAAAGACTGGGAAAGTTAAGTAATGCTCAAAGAACACCTGTTTGGAACATTCCACAGGTGACCACTTTAATTGGAAACAGGTGAGAGTCATGATTTGGTAAAAAAGGAGCATCCTCGAAAGGTTCAGTCATTCACAAGCAAGGATGGGGTGAGGTTAACCTCTTTGTGAACAACTTTGGGAACAAATAGTCCATAACAGCATAAGAAAAAATGTTTCTCAATGTACAGTTGCAAGGAATTTAGGGATTCCATCATCTACAGTCCGTAGTATCAACAAACGTCCCAGAGAATCCAGAGAAATTTCTGCACGTAAGCGGCAAGGCCAAAAACCAACACTGAGTGCTTGTGACCTTCGATCCTTCAGGCGGCACTGCATTAAAAACTGACAACATTCATTGTTCCATGTGTCCTCAGAACACTGAAAACCATTGTCAGTTAACACAGTCTGTTGCTACAAGTTAAAACTCTACCATGCAAAGTAAAAGCCATATATTGACAACATCCTGAACCACCACCAGCTTCTCTCAGGCTGAGCTTGTAACTGAGATGGAGTGACGCAAAGTGGAAACGTGTGCTGTTGTTTGATGAGTCCACATTTCCAATTGTTTTTGGAAATCATGGATGTCGTGTCCACTGGGCTAAAGAGGCAAAGGACCATCCAGATCGATATCAGCTCAAAGTTCAAAAGCCAGTATCTGTGATGGTATGGGGGTATGTTAGTGCCCATGGCATGGGTACCATGCACATCCGTGAAGGCACCATTAATGCAGAAACAGGTTTTGGAGCAACGTATGCTGCCATCCAAGAGACGTCTTTTTCAGGGACGTCCCTGCTTATTTCTGCAAGACAATTCCAAGCCACATTCTGCACATCCTTTGTTACAACAGTGTGGCTTCATAGTAACACAGTGTGGGTAATAGACTGGCTTGACTCCCATTGAAAATATATGGTGCATTATAAAGCACAAAATAAGACAACGGAGTCCCCCAAGTCGCACATTAAGCGAGAATTGGATTCGGGTGTGCATTTGGCAATTCGGCAATTTGTGTCCTCATTGCCAAATGCTTATTGAGTGTTTTAAAAAGGAAAGGTGATGTAACACATTGATAAATATGCCCCTGTCCCATGTTTTTCATCAGTTTAAATGTTAAATATATTGTCTTTGTAGTGTATTTAATTGAATATAGGTTGAAAAGGATTTGCAAATCATTGTATTCTGTTTTTCTTCACAATTACACAAAATCTGAACTTCACTGGAATTGGGCTTTGTAAAACAAAATTTTATAAACTAAACTAAAAAAAAAATTAAAGCTGAACTAAAACCAAACTGAATTAAAACTAATCTAAAGTAAAAATGAAAACTCAATTATACACTAACTTTAATTAAAACTAAACTATGAACTTAATTACTTTTAAACTAAAACTAAATAAAAACTTAATTATCAAATAGAATAAATGAATAATAAACTATAATAAACCAAAATTAAAACTAAGGTAAATGTTGTGCTAGTCTGTACACTGTAACACTGGGTCATCCTTAAAACCAGAAGTTGGCAGTTAGAGCCTGTGCCACTTCCTGTTGACTGTAGAAACTTCACCTCAGCCCTTTTGCTGTGCTGGCAGTGTGTGAATGGGTGTTAGCAGTGCTGCGTATAGATGTGCTGTGCAAGTGCGTGAACGGCAAAAATGTAGAAAATGCGCAATATTTTAAATCTGCACTGTCTCTAGTCTTTAACAGTCCACACCCAACTGTGTCGATTTAGCACCATAGGCTCTGATCTGACTAGCAGCTAATCTTGATGACCACTCAAAGCTGCTTTACACTTTAGCTGTGCCTTTCACTGTTCACACTCATTCACTCACGTGGTCATACAGAGCATCCACGTGCCAACACAGCCATCACGAGCAACTCAGGACTAAGTGCCTTGTCCAGCGACACGTCAGCATGTGGACTATAGTGAAGCCGTGTTGTAAGTCATACCTTGGGTGGGGGATCTGTGCAGTCGGAGCTGAACAACGATGGGATGGAACTGGACCTGTCCGGCTTCAGATCCTCCTCCAGCTCCATCCTGTGAATCTCACTGTCAAACACACAGATGCAGATGGTTAGTGTGTGTGTGTGTCATTTTGTACTTGTCGCAGAGTGAGGACCATATAATCCCGACAAAGGACATTTTGGCTGGTCCTCACTTTTTTTACCCCTTAAAAGGGCTTTTTCAGGGTTAAGACCTGGTTTTAGGCTCAGGGTTAGAATTGGGTTTAGGGTTAGGCATCTAGTTGTGATGGTTAAGGTTAGGGTAAGGGGCTAGGGAATGTATCTGGAAAAAGTATGAATAATCAGGGAAAAGCATGTTTACAACTCATTAAAGGGTAACTAAACCCCCTTCTTTTGAGGCTAACAATGCCCAATGCCCCCAAACTGCTATTTCTTACTGGTAATAGCACTTCTGTCGTATTTGTTTCACAGTAAAGCAGATGAACACGTAGTACTGTTTAATTTTTAACCGTAGATATGTTGCTGTGCTGTTTGTGGGTGCAAAATACCACAAAGAGCATGTTATCGACTGGTGTTGCTAAGAATGGCCAGCCTGGGAAATGTTTGTGTTTCCGACATCTCCACTCCACTCTGACTTTCTAATTCCAGTGATGACATCTGACACGGAGTTGCAACCGTGTAAGGTGCCACTCAGAGCCTTTGAGTGGGTCACGCCATGCCTCAAGTGACGGAGACAGAAAGACAAACATGTGGCAACGCCAGCATTTATGAAAGGGAAAGGAGTCAAGGACAACGAGTCTTGCACTCATTAGACAAGAAGGTGATGAAAGCTTGCACCAGTGAAGCACGAGTGGACTAAGAGTGAGGCAGTAGATAAAATGATTTTTTATCACAACAGGCATTTAGTTACACTTAAACATCCAAACTGTGTATTGATACACTGAGATAAAGCTTTAGCATTCAGCTGGTCGTACACTGAAAACCTCAGCCTCTGTATGTGTGAGTGTGTGTGTGTGTGTGTGTACCTGAAGGAACAGACAAGCTGGCTAAAGCCCGGCCGGGCGTGTGGCTCATAGGCCCAACAGCGCGTGAGCAGGGAGTAGACAGTGGGCGGGCAAATCTGCGGTTTGGGTAGTCGAACTCCAGACTCCAGTTGGTTGATCACCTGCCAGTTCTCCAGCCAGGAGAAAGGCTGCTGCGTCATGGAGAAGATCTCCCACACACACACGCCTGGTTGGACGCACACACATGTTCACACACACACACACACACACACATGTCATCTTAGTCTATTAACATATACAGTCTGGAGTGTACCATCAGACATTTTGGTAGGGCTTCTAGTCATAAAAAACAAAAAAAAAATCATCCTGGATTTGTGCTTTCTAAACACTTGTTTGCAATATTGCAGAATATTCCACTTACTACTGCAACTATTATTTATGTTACAGAACCTTACTTCTCAAATTGCATTCTACGGACCCAGTTTCTCTGTCTTACATGTTGTTGTTGTTTTTTACTGTCCTTGTTTGTATCCTATTTTTGTCAGTAAAAACTTAAGACCTGCAACTTAAGTTGACCTTGAGCCAAAGTGTTTCCTCACCAAACATCCACACATCACTGGCTGTGGTGAAGCGTCTGAAGTTGATGGATTCAGGTGCCATCCATTTGATAGGTAATCGGCTAACAGAAGCTGCACACAAGAAAAAGAAAGGAAGAAAAAAAAAGACAAGTAGAAGTTGACTGTGTAACCTTTACGAAGACTAAAATAATGAGCGTGAGCATACATTATATTCAAATTAAATTAACCTGCATCTCCACAGAAAAGGCAAGAAGAGAGGGACTTTACTGCTCTTTAATGAGTTTCCTCTACACAGCGATTCTGTGAAAAGTTTACCACAGGCCACTGGGTGTGTGTGCGTGTGTGTGCGTGTGTGTACCTTTATAATACTCCTGTTCATCAATGTAGCGTGACAGACCAAAGTCACCGAGTTTCACACATTTAGGTGATGCCACCAATACATTTCTTAGGGCTATATCTCTGCAGTACACAAGCACAGACAGGAACAACAAAATAAAATATCAATCATGCAATACGCCCAAATATACAATGACATCTTTTCTTGCTTTACTCAGTTAATCATTAACAATACAGAGGTTAATAACTATAACAAACAGTAACTAACAATATAGAGCTGAGTAATGTGGTAGTATCTTCTTCTGTTAGGTTTTTACACTGGGCATGTATGGATGAAAAGGGAAAACGGAAGCCAGGTTGCAAAGGACAAGGTTAGTGAAGTTTATTTACCAAAAATACAAAAACTAAACGAGGCGAGCCAACAAAGAATAAACTAAAGGCGAGGAAACTAGAAAGAAAAGGGAAAAACCACGAGTTAGAAAAATGGAACAAAAGCATGGAGACGAGCTGAGTAGAGTAGCGACTAGTACATGTGAGTACCGGGTTACAACTGTGACGCGCTGACACCTGCTGCAAGGAGGAACCAGCTGATAAAGGCCGGGGGGAAATCAGGGAAATGCGCAGCAGGTGTGAGAAGAGGGACTCCACCCAGCAGCCTGGTCAAGTCTCCTGAAATCAAAAAACACAGACAGGGTTGCACAGGAACAAAAAGACTTTTCAAAATAAGGGACAGGAAGCAGGGGAAACCGGACCCTGACATTCTTCCTTTTTATAATCAAATGTCTCTTTTGCCTTTTAACTAAGCCGAATGTTTTTAATGTTATAAACATCACCATTAATAACCAAAAACTTTACCCACTGTAGCTATGAAGTACAGATACAACCGCCACCCCACATAGTTACAAACTTCAGTTGTTGTTAAACTCAGAAGCGGTGGTCCTGACCACCGGAGTGTCTCGTCCTTTAGTTTTAAAACTTTCTGGCCTCTTGTGATGAGGATTGACTTTTCTACTGCAATGCGAGCAACTTTGTGGTGTTGTCAGCGACTGTATTTCCACCACTCAACAAACAGCTTCCATCTTTTTTGCTAAGCCAAGAATCCACTGGATAACAAGCATGGAATGTGACCGCAGACAGATTTGTGTCAACTGCGTGCCCACGGCCTTTGTTAGCTTTTCCCCCAGTCTTGCTGCAATCAAAGCTCCCATTAGTTTAAGACCTGGAAGTGCCAGATTATGGGTGCCCCCCTTGACTTGGGCATGGATAGTCTGGTCATAACCCCTCTGGTAACTCTGTCACAGCTGATGCCTCATTGCCACATGTCCTGAAACATATCACTCTTATTGTAAATCTTGTCAGGAATCCAATGGGGTCAAATAGTTAAGCTGATGAGCGCAGGACGCTTCTCTTTGTGTTCTCTCCTTCTTTGATAGTTGGGGTTGTAATCGTCAATATCTGGTCTCCATACAAGACCGAGCACCTTTAACACACAGCCATGTGCTTCTGGTTCTGGAATGATTTGAATGCAATGCTCTTGAGGAATTTGTAGTCCACTTGCAGAGGTTCATGCTGGGAGCACAAGGACTTGTAGTTCGTGCATAAGCATCATCAACATCTCTTGAGCTTGCAATAAATAAATATTTCTCCAGGTGCTTTGTGATTGAAGATGTTCACACCTTAATTTGATTTGGTTCACGTTCACGCTGCACTTTAGTAAGCGGACCAAACTGCCTAGGCAATGTCACACACTTAGAACAGCTGCTCACCTGAAACGAGCACAAGAAGCTGCCCAGAGCAGCAGTGAAGCAGTGAGCTATCCAACGTACAGAATTGCTCTGTAAAGGAGACGAATGCAGCAGTACCAAAAAACACAGTGGAGAGCAAGAGAATGCGACATGCCGCTGTGGTTACACAGATTCCAAATAACATTATATGTCCATAAGTCATTTCAGTTTCTCCCTCTCTTTGGTCGACTACCACTCTTTGGTTCGCTGGATAGTCTGTTTGCCTTTCCCACTGTAAGTGATCCGCACCAGGGTTCACTTGCAAGCGAACCGAGACCCAAGTTCTCAGGTGGACCAGAGGTCACTTGTTGGTTCAGATGAGCTTTCACACCCGCCCAAACGAAGCAGACGAACCCAGATCCAAGAAAATGAACGTTGATCTGTTTAAAAGGGGACCAAACAACTCTGGTGTAAGAGCACCCTAAGTCATCTTGCAGAGAGAGCTTGTGCTGACGTTTGAATAATCACTGTAGATTTGGTAGCAGGCTTTCAGCTGACTTAGGCCATCTTGAAGTGAGCAGTTCAGGTACAAATGTACCTACCCTGGCAGAATTAGATGTTTGGCCATTTTTCAGAGACTATGAATGAGAGACAGAAAAATCTTTTCCAGACCTTAACCCCATTGAGAATCTTTGTGATGTGCTGGAGATGGCTTAGCGCAGTGGTCCGACTCTCCCATCATCAGTACAAGATCTTGGTGAAAAATGAATGCAACACTGCACGGCAATAAATCTTGGGACATTGCAGAAGCTTATCAAAACAATGCCACAGTGAAAGTGTGTCTTAATCAAAGCTAAGGGTGCTCCAACGAAGTGTGACCTTTTTTTTTTGGTGGCGACTTTTTTTGGCCAGGCAGTGCACATGCACACTGATAACAAGCAAACAGAAAACAGGTGAGGATAGTTACCTTTAGTAGTCATTTAAACTGTTATCAGGCCAAAACCAGGGTATATAAACCTTTGATATACAGCTTCGCACAACCACTAACCATGAGTGATGGAAAAGGTTTTATAGTATCGTTCATATTCTCTGGAAAAATGGCCAAAAAAACAAAACACAAATTCTGCCAGGGCACGTAAACTTGTGAACACAGCTGCGGTTTAGTCTGCACAGGACAGGAGCTACATGCACTTTTAAACTCAGTGTCAGTGACAGCTGTCAGTGCAGAGGTAAGGCCCCCTTCTCGGTCATCCTCCAAGCTGGGTTCTGAGTTTTGGCAGTGGACGTCAAGACAAGCTGTCAGTAGTAATGTTCTCTCAACCCGGTTTGCACTGACTGTCATTCATAGTTGAATGACACCTGCTCTTCCGTGGCCTTTTAAAGCAAGCAGTGTGGTGAGAGGGATGTGGTCACTACGTAATGTGAAATGTCTCCCCCACAACTACAGTATGTTCTCTACTTTTTTGTTGCCCACACACACACACACAGACAGCGCAGTACTGTATTTTCTCTCTGCCTGGGTGAGCGTGCGTGATGAAAAAAGCAGCAGTTCCCTCAGAGTCATCTTGATGTATTTGAGTGAGGTCTGTTCCTAGTCCAGGGCTTTTCACTATGAACCTTAAAACAGTCTCAAAGCTCGTCTGAGCCTCGGATGCCATGTCAACGTACCATGCAGAAGTGCTCTTGGTGGCCCAACAATGGCAGTATGGTCTGGGTGAGGTGAGCCCTAGGAATGACCTCAGTTTGGGCAGGTGCACGAGCCAAAGGTTAATATTGTCCTGATAATCCACTGATTTTATTAACTCTCGGTAACTCAGTTTCAGTATAATGCCCCAGTTCCTGGAGACTCATTCCTTCCGTCAACACTGACAGTAGTTCTTGCAGGCGATCGGGACTCACGTCATCTTTAATAGTTTCCTCTTCATTTGTCCACAGTGGCTTTGCTGCAGATGCTTGTACAACTCCATGCTTCTGTTTCAGCCTCTGTAAATGCTCCGACATTTCATCCAGTACGTTATTGATTAGCCAGTCACAGCTATTGGATATTTACTATATTAATCTGCCCCGATCCTGATCGCCTATTTACTATAGCAATCTTCTGTCCCACTCTTGTGTTATATATCAAAAAATATACCAAAAAATGTTTGGACTTAACTGTGACTGCTTCTACAAAAATGACTCTGACATCACCTCATGCCTTTCCTTGCTTTACTGAATTAATCATGAACAATAATGAACAAACAGTTACCAATAATACAGAGTTGGGTTAGGGTTAGGTTTAGGGTTAACATCTTAACTCGAGAAGCTTTCTTCCTTTTATGACATAATTTGTTTTTCCTTTTAAATATATATTTTCGCTAAACATCTACCAAGAGTTTGCATATTCAGGAATGTTACCCACTGTAGCTATGAACTAAAGATAAAACATTTCCGCTCAAATATTCCGTTCAAAATATTAATTAGCTAATATATCAAATTGTTTCTGAAGAAACTATAAAACCTCTTTTAGTAGCATACAGGTGTAGGAGGATTGCCTTGTCCTTGTGATTCATTTTTCGGATGTAAGTTTCTTAGATACTGATGCTAATGTACAATGTAGTAAAAAAAGCTTTCAACAATAAAGTTGTATTATTTTGTGAATAAAGTCTCAATAATATAAGAATAAAATTGTCAATTTTATCCTTTAAAAAAAGATTCTTGTAATATGACAACTTCATTTGTGCAATTTTATTTTTCCTGCCCTGCTAATGTGGTACTGATGTGATTAGTATCACATTAGAATATAAAGTTAAGTTGTTCTAGTATGTACGTTTAAGTTTTCTGTGCCACTACACGTAATCCGTGATGACTGTTGCTTAACATGAGTATTTAAAATCCTTTTAAAATGTTTATTCATTGTTTATTAAAGAAAAGTGTCACCTGTGCACCATGTTAAGTCCCTCCAGATAAGCCAAGGCTTTGCAGATTTGTAAACAGTACAGGATCAATGTCGCTCTGGTCACAAAATACTGCTGCTCCATAAGATATTTCCCCAGCTGCCAGGCAAGCAAACACATAAACTTAGGATATTGTATTAAACTGCATTCACACTCATACACACATTTTTATTTGGTTCTAGTTTTGGATCAGTTTCAAGAACACTAAACACCTCTCCGTGTTCATAGAGCTCCATGACGATCCAGACAGGATCGGCGTCGATGACTCCGATGAGACGCACGATGTGAGGGTGTTCCAGATTCTTCATCAGGCCTGAGAGTGACAGAGCAAAAACGTATCTAAACAAAGAAATATTATGAGAACTCATAACTAACAAAGTAGTGGCGAAAAGGAAAACATATTTGCAGTTATTTTCAATCTATATACTGTATATGTACAGTGCCGTGCATAAGTCTTAGGCCACCACCAGCTTTGTTGTTTTTATGTCACTTTTGTGATCATTGGCGTTCAGATTGAAAAGATGTCAACCTGTCAGTGAGTTGAACTTGTGCAACATGTGTATGTAATGCTCCAACATGTCTGGAGTAAACCAGGTATAATAGACCTTTTTCACAGCAGCTATTTGTTGCCATGAAATAGTAGGAGAAACACAGGTTTGACCAATAACATTAGGGTTCCATTCCAGGTTTTAAAGAGCCATGGTTGTGTTATTGTTTGTTGTATTGTTGTTATTGTAAGTGGAAATGTAGGTCACACTGAATATTTGATATTATAGAAGCATTTCTGCTGAAAAAGATGTGACTTTCAAACTGTACATGTGTTTCTCCATATTTTCAGGACATGTTCCAATAAAGTGATTGAGAAATAATTGTACAGTATGGTCACTGTAGCATTGCTAAAACAACAAATCTAATGGTGGCCTAAGACTTATGCACAGTACTGTATATTAGTTTCCTCCCACAGTCTAAAAACATGTAGATTTGGGGATTTGGCCAATTGTGAACGTGAGAGTGGATGGTTGTTTGTCTCTATGTGGCCCTGTGATGGACTGGGATTATGCATGCCAGCTGGGAATAGGCACCAGCGCCCACCGCGACCCTCATGCGGAGGATAAAACAGTAGAAGATGAGTGAGTAAGTGTTCATATAAGGTTTGCTTAGCCTGCTTCTCCATTTGTGAAATCATTGTTAAGCCATACGTGACCCACTTTGTGATAAATGTTTTACATTACATTAATAAAGGTTAAAAATGGTTAATAAATGCTTAATTATATTTAAGTTATGGCTATTTATATTATATATTTTTCTGGTTTAACTGACATTAATAGTAGCTTTTTTAAACCATTTACTAATATTTGCTTAATTACTTAATTAACCTGAATAACAATATTAAATGTTTAGTTAGATAGTAAAAGTAAATGCTTATTTCATTATCTACTAATGTTAATTAATGTACCCTTACTGTAAAGTGTTGCCAGATAAGATAAAACCCTTGCATGTAACTAAATTTTAAAATATATTCAATGTTATTTAAGCTTTATTTAAAAAAAATGTAACATTTCATTCAGTCACACCGATGGGCATCTTCAGCATCATGACCTTTCACCCTCCGAGAAAGACAAAAATATCTTTCTGTGTCCTGATATTTACGACCGTTTGTATATAAAGTCTTCCAGTGTCTTCAAGCTGGGATTTTAAAGACATTTTTAAAGTGACAAATACTTTGCTTATGTACATAAAACACCTACACTTTGTCAGTCACCTGCGGAGCAAACATGGAAAGTTTCACTCAACCTGTCACAAAACAGGAAGTTGACTCATAAATTCAGCAACAGTGAAACTAGCTGTGACTAGTGAAAGGTAATGGCAGTAATTACTGTTAGATTATTCACTGGAGAGCTAAATGTGGAACCTGACATGTTCACCAAGTAACTAACCGGCCTGTCACTCACCGGCTTCACTGAGAAACTTCTCCTTCACGTCATCCGTACAGTCCTTACATGTTTTTATAGCCACACGGATTCTCTCTCCCGTCTGCAAGCGCACAAGCAAAACAGACGTGCATTTTCACACGTTTATTCAACGTGTAGCAGTCATCTTATTTCATTTTATTTTATTTTGTAATAACTGGTGGTGCACTGGATGTAGAACCAGCACGTGAACTCACTGGGCTTTTGTAAACTCCGTCATGAACCTCTCCAAAGAATCCCTCGCCCAAGATCCGACCCACCACGACGTCATCTCTGGATATCCTGTGTTTGTCTGAATATACACACATTCAGAAATAGAAAAGAAACATACTATTTGCTGTTGTAATATTTGGATATACTGTGAATAATGTTTGCTTTATTTACAAAACAAGCAAATAGGACTGCAAATAATTATTTTCGTAGTTGATTAATCTGGTGATTTTTTTCGTGGTTGTAATGTAACTAATTACAAATGCTTTTGTGATATTGGACTAGAGTATGTAATTCATATATATGCACTAACTCACTCATTCCCTACCACTTTATCCTCCACTTTACTTTGTAATTTACACTACCGTTCAAAAGTTTGGGGTCACCCAGACAAGGCCTCTATACACCTATGTAGATATTGCATTAAAAACCAGACGTTTGCAGCTGGAATAGTCATTTACCACATTAACAATGTATAGAGTGTATTTCTGATTAGTTTAATGTCATCTTCATTGAAAAACAGTGCTTTTCTTTCAAAAATAAGGAACTTTCTAAGCTTTGAACGGTAGTGTATATTTCTACCAACTTTTCTACTTCACGAAATAGCCTAAATAAATTGTGTACTTTTACTCAGTACATTTCCCCTAACTATCTTCGTTATGCCCAAGTAAAATCAGAAGAAGAGTTGGTAATAGTCTATATTTGGTTTTCACACCCAATCACTCTCACATTCATACAGCACATGCACGTGCAGCACATTATCTACCACACATCTTTTATTTGGTTAAGTGTCTTGCCCAGTACACATACAGTATACACTAGTGGAGCAGGAAACCCACAGCCTTCCATTTGAAAGACACCTCACTCTCCCACTGAGCTTCCACCGCTCAATTCAAACTCCTCATTATTACTTTTACTTCTAAAACTTAAGTACATTGTATATCAGAAAATGACTGTTGATACTTAAGTGCAGTAATATACTTTACACCAATAATACTGTTAAAGGTGACTTCAACTTCTAAAGTCGTTTTCTGCTAAGATACTTTTAGGTACTTTATAAAAGACTGATTACTTTCCTGATTAGTCATCCGGTACGTAAAATGTCAGTAAACGTTGATTGGTGTTTCCCAAACCTTGAAATGATGATGTTTCTCAAATTTCTTATTTTGCCCACAAAAAAAAAATATTCTGTTTTAATTTGTTTGCTGTATTGAGCAAAGACAACAGAAAATATTCACATTTAACAAGCAGAAAAACTCAAAGACCTCCTTTTGATCATAAAAATAAGTTGATGATTCGTTTTGGAATGGATTAATAATGGATTATATTTTATAGCTCTACAAACTAATCTTTTGAAAACTGAAATAAATTGTGGTTTTTGTTTTTATTTATTGTGCTACATTCGGTGTCAAACAAGCCTGAACTACCATAGTCACGGTTACTGATTAACATGTTAAGTATGTTTTTTGATGCGTTCTATTAGTCAGACCTCGGTTTGTATGCGGTTCGTAAAATATCATGTAGAGTTTTGTTATTGACTGGTTTTGCTTACAGGGGTTAAAATGGCTTGCTTCCATGTTTTTAGTGGTTGTTTCAAGTTTAGTTTTCCCAAAACAATCAATTAAAAAAGTGGATTCTAAGAGCAAAATATTGTTTACTCACCATTAGACTCTTCTCTTCTTTCAGAAATCTCAGCATAAATATCAGAGCCTGAAGTAAAAGCAACAATAAAAACATTTATTTTGCATTTATAAAGCGACCACCACCACCCCCCATATATATTTGTTATTCACAGGGTTAGTTTACTGTAATGTAATATTATAAGCAGAGTAGTAGATAAACAGCTTAAAAAATAAATATTCAGGCCAGAAACAAAATCACTTCTAAATATAAATCGGTCAGTGAATGCATGAGTTAGCTGTGAGACTCAAACCTCTATCAGAGCCACAGGAAGCAGTCCTGGAAGACAGAAACAAGCAGTCAGTGACCACAAATACCCACAAACCAGTCTGTTTTAGCAGAAATACAAATGCATCTTCTGTTTTTTTTTACCAAGCAGAGGTGAAAACTTTACCAGAATAGTGAGGAGATGTGAAACAAATGCAAACATGCACGAAATGAAATGTTCCCAGCCAAGTACAGCCATGGGGCTGTAATTTCGTAGACTTTTTTTTTTAAATAGGCTTCATCAGACTTACTGTTCTGGGATCTCAGGAAGTTTGACTTGCATGTCCTTCCCTGTGAAAACCAGATATTTTCCTTGTCAGTAATTTTCCTTAAAAAGCCCGGGACATAAAAGCAGGATTTTGTGTTTTGTGTTTATTTTGATACCTTTGGTCATTTCCTTTAACCAGGACACAGATAAGCGTTCAACAACGTTTTCACATAAAGCCTCCATATTGAATGTGTTGTGACAGCAGTTATTTCATTCCTCTCAGTTCCTTAAGTCAGTACAGTATCTCTCAGTTTTTGTGGTTCCCTCTTGCTGGAACAAGCTACGGCATCTGGTCTCACTGGACAGTTTTAAAGTGTTTTAAATGATTGGGAGGCAGGAACATCTGGCTGTGGATGTTTTGCCTAAATGCAGTTTTATTGCATATAATTGTATTGAACACAAATGTCTGATTGTGTGATTTTATCCTGCTGTTGCTGTACCTTTTCTGGCTCTGATAATGAGCGAGCTCCCGCAGCTGCTGTCCAGTCGACAGTAGCCGTCGATCAGGTCTGCCATGTTCTCTGCTACAGCCATGGTGGAGGTGATCACCGAGAGCGGCTGCAGGGTTTCACATATGAGGTACTGTTTGTTCCCATTCACAGTTTTTGCATTTTGAGAATTAAACAAAAGTATTTGCAGTGAACTCGGCGCCTGCTTGCTTTGGAACATATCAGAGTGGTGTTACATTACTATTTTAACTCTGTGCAGTAAGTAATGGCGCCTTCCATTTGTAGTTGGAACTCGGAATTTCCGACTTGCAAACTTGCCAACCCCAAGATGGCTGCCACCATACAAACACTACTTTTACTTATTTGTTTCATATTAAATCAACTGTACACATGGTACATTTAATTTTTTTAAATGTACCATAGACATGTGGCTGTGCTGTTTGTTTGCCCAAAAATACCATGTCGAGTGTTGTTATAGACTGGTATTGCTAGCAATGGCTAGCCCAAGCTACGTTTGTGTCCATGTTTTTTTCCCCCCAACATCTCAACAGAATTCTGAGTTCCAATGTAAACGGCATGCAGCACAACCCCAAAATGGGATTCCAAGATGGCTGCCACCATACAAACATTACCTTTACTTATTTGTTTCATATTAAATCAACTGTACACATAGTACATTTAATTTTTTAACCGCAGACATGTGGCTGTGCTGTTTGTTTGCCCAAAAATACCATGTCGAGTGTTGTATAGACTGGTATTGCTAGCAATGGTTTGTGTCCATCTTTTTTCCCCCCAACATCTCAACAGAATTCTGAGTTCCAATGTAAACGGCATGCAGCACAACCCCAACATGGGATTCCAAGATGGCTGCCACCATACAAACACCGCTGCTGTTACAGTTTATCGCACTTTTGACGGATTATAGTTTGCATCCATGGTTTTTGGCATAAATACCTGTTTGGCTCCCTCTATGTGCACAGTTAGCATAGCCTGCCCTTCACTCCCCGCAGAGCAGCAGATGCTGCGCACCTGAGAGAACGCAGCCAGACTTATGGGCTGCAAGGAGACAAAGAAAACGTAGGAATCAAGTTATGCATTGTCACATACATGTACAGTTATCAAGTCTAATCAGCAAAACAAGACAATAAAGGGAAAGAGTTACGGTTGAATTCTCAGTTTGTTGACTGATGCCTTCAGGGCTGATGACCAGCTCTATTTTTATACTCCAGCCGTGCTGTAGACACAGAGAATCAACAATGATTTGAAGGAAAAAATTATCAAAAAAATGTGTTTGTATTAATACACTACAAAAAGAAAATGGTTGGCTAATTTATTTTAAAAACTGGCAAGACCTTGACGGAGTTACAGTATAGGAGGACAACTTGTTTACTTCAGTTTGAACGAACATGGATCATTTAGATGCTATAGCAACTCAAGCAGCAACATTTTAGGCATCTTTGCAGCGTCTGACTGGTCGTCCAATAGGAAGTTCAGCAGTTTTATTCCCGCCTGCACATGGCGAGGTGTCCGGGCAAGACACCTGACCCCACGTTGATAGAGGTGCGGCAGTGTGCGAATTAAAGGTCAACCAATATGTTTTTTTGTTTTTTTTTTCTACAATCAATTATTGATTATTATAATTAATTTTTTTTGTCCCATAAAGTTATCCGATTTTCTTTGTTTAACGACAACAAATAATAACTTCATAAATGGTTTCTATTTTTCAGCAGTTTTTTTTTTAGTCTTGATTACCACTCAAAACTGCTTTGGAATACAGTTTTGCCATTCACCCCTTCACTCTGTCACACATCTTTTACACCCATTCACACACTGCCGGGAGCACGTGGGGTTAAGTGGCTTGCCCAAGGGAATCAAACGCACAACTTGCCAGTTAAAAGATGACTCGCTCTACCGCTGAGCTACCGTGACCGCAGTCATTGAACAATATGGTGTGTCTCTCCAGTCTACATTTTATGTACGCATTTATATTATATACAGTATTTTATATAAAAATGTATAAACTAAATATTAAATACAGAATACTTAGCAAGAGTATTGGTCAATTGATAAATAACAAATTGGCCAATTTAAAATCGGCAAATATTGGCCTGACGCTTCAGTTAATGTGAACGGTTACAAAAGATGTGAGATACAAAAAGTGCTGCACAAAGATGTGCTGTATGAATATGTGAGAGAATGGGTGTGAAAAGAAATTCTTTCTTGTCAACAGAAATATAATCATATAAAATCAAGTACTGCAAAATCACATAAGCTTTTATTTATTTTTTTTTAAAAATGAGAAAGTAACAAGAAATAACCACTCGTTTATTTCTGATTATACTAATTTTAACCCAAGGTTTTAGAGGCTCACCACCAGCTGACAGGCAAAGCTCTCCTGTGTGAAGCTGTAACACTGAGTCAACGTGGTGAAGAACTTGGTCATGCACTGGTCCTGTTTCAGAGTAGAATAGCCCTGAAACGTCTGCTGGATCAGCCGGCGCAGCTGTTTTGGCTGGTACACAAACGCATACTGAGTTAACTTATCTAACTTACAAGATGGGGATGAGTTTTTACAGGAAAAAAAGAAACAAACTAAACAAAGCAGGCTGTTTTCACTCCCCTGTACCTTCATGTTGTTGATCAGCTCTCTGGGAAAGAACAGGTCCAACCCCACATCCTTCCTGTAGGAGGAAAGTCAGACCATCATCATGAAATGAACTGGTCTTTTTAAAAGGCCTCGGGTTTAATGTTGTGTTCTTTTTAGTGCAGGTGCTAACTACATTTGCACTGTTGGTTTTTATATTGACCACAGGCTGCAAGTTTATTTCTTTCCTCTACATTTAGCAGTGGCACCACTTTTAGTCTTTTGTTTGACGCTGAGAAAACCCACACTAAGATAATTGTGCCACATGATTGAAAAGAACTTCCTTTTGGGTACATTAATTGTTATTTGTTAATGCTGTAATAATAATTTATTAACTGTTAATTTAATGCTAAAGTGAATAAAGGTATTTGGGTTAATTAAGGTATTAATTCGTACTGAAGAGTTAATAAAGCTACTATTAAAGCCAGTTACCACAGTAAAAACTGGTAATTATAATTAAGCATTTATTATCAGTTGATAATCTTTATTAATACTCCTTGCGACCCTTTTTGTAAAGTGGGTCATATATCAAATGGCCCACTTTACTAATAAATAAGTTAATATTATAAAAAATTATTTATTATTGTTGAGTAATGCTTATTCTGTACACACACATATAGTTAAGGGATGCATGTTTTACACTTTACAATAAGGGAGCATTCATAAAGATAAAGTATGCTTATGTAATGTTTAACAAAGTTGGGCAATGAATATTTAGTGTCACTTAAGGAAAACAAATTTTTCAGCTTTACAGACACATAAAGCTTTAATAAATATTAACTAAAGAAAGACATTTACAGTTATTTAAATCCTTTAATGTCATGTTTAACTGTCAGTTAATATTTATTACTGATATTAACAGTAGCTTCATAGAGCCTTGAATAATATATGAATTAATACATTAATTGACCTGGATAACATTCATAAATGGTTAGTAAAAAAACATTAATTAACCATTACTAAATGCTTATAAGAGTATATTATTATATATTATTATTATTAGTATTATTAGAATATTATATTTATAATAATATATTATTATATTGCAATTTATACAACAATCACAACCAACTTACTCCAGTAGTTCATAGTTGGATTTTTTCTCCAGTCCATTTGGATTCATGTCTTTGTAGAATCTCCTGTGAAAATAACACATAAACAAACGCTTGTATTATCATTATTATTATTATTATTATTATTATTATTATTATTATTATTATTATTATTATTATAAACCAACAGCCTCTAAAAACCCAGTGTGTAACTTTCAGGTGAAATTATTTTCATTTGGCAGAAATGCATGTATGAATAAATTAATGAATTTTTTGTTCTTTAAAAGAAGTTCAACATACATTTCTCATAAATCTGTTACTCAAGGCTTATTTTGGACTAAACTTTTAATTAATCGATTAACCCAGAATATTAGCAACAATAACGCAAAACCAAAACTGAAATGGAATATAAAGTAATATACATATTTGATTGTATATTGAATTTATATATAAAACCACTGAATAACTGAAATTGTAAAATTGTAAACTGTACAACAGAATTGTTTGCCCTTAAAATTTAAAATTTATTTACATCAGGAGTGGGACTTCTCTGTGGAGGCCACCATGTTGAATGGGGCCTCCATAGAGCGAATTGGCAGCCAATGGCCAAGAGGAGACAAATTGGCCTTGTAATTGCAGGATGGCCCAGAACAAGTCAAGGGCTGGTGTGCCTGTGAGCAAGGTACCCAATCCCCCATTGCTCCCCGGGTGCAGATAAGTGCTGACCCCTGCTCCTGCGTTCAATTTGTGTGTGTTGACTATGTAAAAAGGATGGGTTAAAAGCAGAGGTCAAATTCACTATGTGTGCAAATAAACCAAATCCAAATTCTTCCTCCATTATTCTCCTGTTTTCCTACATTTGGCGCAGCTGAGCATCATTCATTTTTATTTTTTGGGAGTGCTCATGGTACAATTGTTGGCGCGTACCTTATCTCGAGACAACCAAGCTGCAGTGCCATCCCATCACTGACTTTGGAAGCAAACTGCTGCATATAGTCACTGCGTACCTGGAGATGAACACAGATCGCAGTTGCACAAATGTAAAGGTTATTCATCATATAGTAGTCCAGTAAAATCTCAAGTAAATGCACACTTCGCTGACCTGTTGGTAAAAGTAGAGCATCGTGGTTCTGTCTTCTTTGAATTTCTCCATGAAGTTTGATGGGATGTATCTGATCCTCAGGTCATATCTGGACAAATAAACGTCACACTTATTGATTGATTTCTTTTTCAGTCGCATGACTCAAAGAAAGGAAAAAATTCAGAATCCAAACGCGAGACGTACTGACCTCCACTCAGCCTCCAGGTGTTGCTGTTCGTAGCGCTGGGTGAGTTCAGACACGGTGAGGTCTGGGTGCAGCCAGTGGATCTCTGAGGACTTGAGGTGTTTGAGGAGGAGGCCGTAGCAGAGGCTGTGCTTTATGTCTGGACCCACACAGCCGCTGGACAGCACCGCATTAATGATGGCCTGGGGTAGAGGTCATTACCAAACATCTGAATGTGATACTGTAAAAGCAGGTGATCATTGCTTCTGACTACTGCATACGGATTAAAACATATCAACTGAATTATAGCATCATGATCTCAATAGAGGCATTTGTCTTGCCTTGAATACAGTGTAAGGAAAAGTTACAACACTGAGAACGCACAACAGAGTAGAGACCAGGGTATATACTGAATATGGCTAAAAAGAAAAATAGGGAGGAAATTTAAGTAAACTTAATTTCATGCATGTCATTTAAAACTTAGACATAAATCTGAACTCCACGGTCTGCAAAAGAAATATTCTGTGACCCAATTGTGGGTTTCAACCCAGTCTTTGGGAACCACTGATACAGAACATAGATTAGGAGTATGGGGTACAGAAGATGTTCAATGTAGTACAACACGGTAGAAAAGTTGTATATGCACATCTGAAGCATATCTTTAAATAATTTAAATTTATAAACCAGTTTGTAAGGAGTAATGTCCCAAATGCAGGCATTAACATGGGTCAGAGGTCGAACAAATTCCATAGGTTCAATACTTAAACACATAACTATTAATGATTGTTGATATTATTCTGCCTGTGTTTGGTCTTTGTGACGATAAACAATTTAACAATATCTGTATACTGTGTCCTTCATCTGAAAACAAGCTCAGTTTGGCAAAACTATTAAACCTGTCAGGGAGAATTGTGTGCGAATGCATCAGCAGAGCAGGGGTGGGCAGGTGGGGATAAGAGGCATTTATGATGCATTTCATTTGGAGTCGGATCTCGGAATTTATGTCAGAGCAAACTCGCCATGCGGTTACAAGATAGCTGTTAACATACAAACTACTTTTGCCATTAGTAGCACAACTGATTTCCACAGTAAGTCAGCTGTACACTGTTTATTTTTTACCAATAGCCATGTTGCTATGCTGGCTCTGTGTGCAAAACGCCATGTAGGACAATGTTATTATCTGGATGTTGCTAACAGTAGTGAAACAGGTAGTATACCAAGACTGGCAAATAAGAAACTGAAATGAAACTTACAGTAACTAAGGCAAAGATACAAATCAGTAATGACACAGAAAGTGCCCTAAAGTCATGTCAATAAAGTTTTTATCGCTCACAGAGCGGGGACAGATCGTGA